>JAJPUD010031857.1:0-12267 GCA_023553655.1 Myrmecobius fasciatus | reverse complement strand
CTTTTTTCATAACTTTTCACTCATCACTCATTCCTTTTCCCAGTTTTCCCTCTACTAATTTTATCTCTTTAATTCATCCAGAAATTCTATTAGACTTGTACCCACTTAGCATTTTTCTTTGAGGCTTTGCTTGTGACTGTTTTTACATAGTTGTCTTTTTATGAGTTTATATCTTGATCTTCTCTGTCATTGTAGTAGCTTTGTAGTAGTTGAATTCTTTTTGTTGTTGTTTGCTCATTTTTCAGCCTATTTCTTGATTTTGAACTTTATATTAAAGTTGGGTTCTGATCACCTGGAGATGGGGAGACCTGTCCCAAGCTTCAGCCTTTTTCATGCTGCTGTTTTCAGAGCTAATTTTGTGGGTCCACAGTTTCTTGATCCTTCCAAGGTATGGTCATTGCTCCTTGGGCCTGCACTGTGATCATTACCCAGGAAAGGCCCCTATTCCCCTACAACCAGAAGCACCAGTTCTGTTCCTCTTGGCCCTGGGACTGGTTTCTGCTCCATTGTGACTGACCATAAGCACTTCTCTCCATCTTGACATTGCAACTCAAAACTTCTTATGGGCAATAGAATTGCCAATCAGCCACAGCTGCACCCAATGCCAGCAGAAGGTTACCTTTCTGATCAGTTGTTTGACTCCTTTACTATCTCTGGGCTGAGAGTTCTCAAAACTCTTGCTGCTGCTATTGCCACTGCTGTTAGGTCTCCCTCATCACACTGGTGCTGCTCCACACTCCAGCCTGGGTTCCCACCCTGGAGTCAGACCTTTCCTGCCAATTTCCTAAGTTTTCTTAGGCTGGAAAAAGTCTCCCTCTGATGTTTTCTTGGCTTTGCTGCTCCAAAATTTGATCTGAGGAATTATTTTAAAGTTGTTTGGAGGGGAATTTTGGGAGAGTTCAGCTGGGTTGCTGCCCATATTCTGCCATTTTGGCTTTGCCCTCAATGTTCTTTCCATGATACTGTTCAGTATTACTTGCCTGCCCTAGGCAAGACAGGTGTGATTGCTTTCCTATTCTCTCCATGGAACTCTGGGACTCCCTTACCCAGTGATTAGTTTTTGGCTAAGGAGAAAGCATATAAAAACTTACTAGTAGATGTAGTCTAATTGGTCTGATTGACTAGGGTCTTCTTGTCCAGATGGCTTGCTCGGCTTCTTACCCTTTTGGTTGCTAAGGCTGTTTGGGTGCTTTAAAAAGAAAGGTATTAAAACACTAATTGTCACAGGTTCTGCACTTTTCCAAAAGAAGCCTTGGGGGCTAGAATTACAGAATCTTTGAGTTGGAGTAAACCTCAGATGGCATCTGAGTCTCCATTATTAAAAAAACCTGTTTTTTAATTGATATCTTTTGCTTTGCCATTATGTACATGTGTATGTGCATACATGTGTGTATATGTGCATACATACATATATGTATTATATATGTATATTCCCTTCTTCCTCCTTTACAGAGAACCGTCTTTTATGACAAAGACTTAACAAAGAAGGGTGGGAAAAGTAGTTTAGCAAAACTAACCAACACATCAACCAAATATATAAAATACAATATTATACACTGGTAGTTCTCCATTTCTGCAAAGAAGAAAAGGAGATATATTTTCTTATTTCTTCCCTAGGGCCAAGCTTCCTGGTCATTATACAGTGTTCAGTTTTGTTCTTTCTATTTACATTGCTGCAATCATTATATTTTTTTCCTACTCTTGCTTACTTCACTCTGTATCAGTTCAAATAAATATTCTATATTCCTCTGAATTCTTCATATTCATTATTTCTTTCCCCCTCACTGTTTCTTTTAGTTCAGTAGTATTTCATTATTTGCACATGCCATAATTTTTAGCTGTTTTTCAATAGATGCTACTTTCTAATTTTACAGGTGGTAAAAACAGATTAGCATGACACATTTTAGAAGAGAGATTATTGAATGAAAGCTGAAAGATATGTTAGAACTCATTAAGCCCAACCTTTCATCCTACAGATTGGGCAAGTTCTTACAGTTTAGTAGGGACTTCAGAGGTCTTCGAGTCCATTCTACACCTGAACAGGAGTGCAGCCTTGACCTGAAAGCCTTCAGATAAGGGGAACTCATGAGTTCTTTAAATAGATACTACATAAATTGGTGAAGGGCAGTAGTGGAACAATCAGTGGTCAGCTTAAACAGAAATGCTGGAGACTTTTAGTTTAGTTCTCCTGTTCTCACAAAGTGTCCCATGTTCCCACAAGGGCAAACCAATTCAATTCTCCAGAAGGAGAAACTAGAGAGTAAGAAGGAAGAATTAAATGAAATTAAGCAAAATTTTAAAATGTTTAGATTAAATTATTTTTAAACAAAAATTTCCCACATCTGCCACTTCATTGATGCACTCTGAATCCCTCCCTCCCCTACTGAGAAAGCAAGAAAAATAAACCCCCTATTTCAAATATACAGTCGATCAAAATGAATTTCTGCCTTGGCTATGACCAAAAAACTGTGTCTTAATCTGAACCCTGAATATATCTAATGTATTTTGATCAGAAAAAGAATAGAATGAATCTTCTGGAATTGTATTTGGTTGTTATATTGATCAGAGTTCTCAAGTCATTCAAAGTTGTTTTCACAATATTATCATACTTGAATGGCTTGTTTTTCCCATTCTGCTCACTTCACTTTACATCAGTTCATATAAGTTTTCCTAGTTTTTTTCTGAAACTATCCCCTTCCTCATTTTTTTTGGTAGCACAATAGTAGTTTATTACATCCATATGCTACAACTTGTTCAGTCATTCCTAACTGATGGGCATTCCCTCAATTTCCAATTCTTTGCTATCAGAAAAAGAACTTCTATAAATATTTTTTTGTACATAAAGGTGTTTTTCCTGCTTCTTTGATCTCTTTGTTGTATAGACCTAGTAGTGATACCACCAGTGGTATCACTGGGTCAAAAAGCATGCATAACTTAATAACTTTTGAGGTCATAGTTCCAATTGCTCTCCAGTATGACTAGACTGGTTCACAGCAACAGTGAATAAATGCACCTGTTTTAAATATGAATTTTTATGCACTATTTGTCAATGAGGCAATTAGATGGCTCAATGAATAGAGGACCACTGGGTTTGGAGTCAGGAAGATGTGAATTCAACTAGCAAAATATAGATCAGGGCAACTTAAGATGGCCCTGGATGCAGTGGGAGACCTTGCCTTTTTAAGCTAAGGTCTTCAACAGATCTCAAATTGACTGAGGCAATGCCCAATCATTGATGATGACTAGGTAAGAAATGGGGCAGAGAATGGTCTCTTTTGCCCAGTCAAAAAGATCAATTTGAGAGAGGAAGACCCTCAGGGTTTTTGGTTAAAATAGAAATAACTGCTATTTATATTTACTCTACACCAATCACACAGGACTCAACGATAACCAAGGGGGACTTGTCTTGGGACTCATTATTAATTAATTAATCCATGAGACTGGATTTGGATTTAAGGCATGGTCCTAGCCTTTAAACCTCAAGATATCTTCCTAGGTTTCAGTGATCAAAATTTACATTCCTTTGGACCGAGCACCCACAGGTAAGGATATGATACCGTATGTGAACATGGGGAAGGAAAGAGAAGGGAAAGAAGAACGAAGAAGGAAAAGAAAAGAAAGAAAAGGAAAAGACCTCTTTTGCTCAACTGGTGGTCAGGTCCAGTTGGGTTCCCAATGGGGTAGCTCCTACTGCTACTCCCAGAAGCAGTTATTTGTCCTTCATTCTCTAAGAGGGCTGAAACATCAGGGAGCTGATGCCATGATATTAATAAATGCTTGTTGAATGATTGCCCATGATCATAGCTGAGGTAGGTTTCTAACTTAAACCAGTTGCCATCCAAAACAAGTCTCCTTCTGTTGCATGCCGTCTCTTACCTTCATGGTATGAAAGGATGGTGTCCGTGAGGAGGAACTGCCTGAGCTGGGCTGTGAGAGAAGGGAAGGAATTCTGTTTTCCTGTCTCTAAAGACAGTCCCTTTTTCTGTCTTCTGACATTCCGTGTCCGAGGTCCCTTCCAGTCTAACAGTTCTTTGTTCTGCGTTCTAAGGGCCTTTCCAACGTTCCATGGCTTAACGTTCCTTGAGTCTCACCTTCTCCAGGTAATGTCCCTTCCAGCTCTAACTTTCTACACTCTTGGGTTCTTTCTCGTTGTTCAGTGTTGTTCAGTGACTGCGGGTCTCCTTCCATGAGCTCCCCTCTAACAAGATCCGTGAGGGTGTTCCCCTTCCCTGCCCCGGTCCAAGAGCCTCACACCCCTAGTAGCTCCCTCTGCCTTTCTCATCCAGACGCTGCCTCCTTAAATAGCACCTGCACGACTGGCTGATTCTGCCGGGGCGCCTCTGTGGGTGTTTTCTGGAGAAGCTGATACACAAAGTACATCAGTGGCACCTGTCACGGGCGAGGTGGCATTTTTCCTCACTGATGCTGACAGCAGCTGTCCGGGAAGAGTATGCTTGGAATGGAAATGGCATCATGTTTATTCAGGAATGACATTCCCAGCCCCGGATCAGTGTCAGCAAGATGCCGAGATGTTGAGAAGGGAAAACACTTCCCGGAGCGGTCCCTGATTTCTCTTTGGTGGGGCTCGCGCCGCACTCGGCACGTCCCGTCCCTCTGGGCTCTGTCTCCCGCTCTGCCGTCTCCCCAGGCGGAGCCGGTCTGCTCCACCTGAGGCCCGAGCGGGCGGCCCCTCTCCCCCCGGGCTTCCCTGCACCAGCCTTTATCACTGCCAGAGTTCCTGAGAACTTGCATGTAAATGGAAGCTGATGGTTTCCTCCTCCTTTTTAAACTGATTCTTGTAGCTGCTGCAGAAGAGCTGCCCATGGAATAGGAGTCTGAGGTGTGAGACTGGAATGAAGTAGACTGGAGCAAGCTCCGCAAGCCTGGGTGGTAGCCCTGGTTCTGCCACAAATTAGGATGGGTGGACTTGCCATCCTAGAACCATTGAATGTGAGAGCCAGAAAGAACCTTATGCAGCAGGGGCCTCCAGATCCCTTTTTTGGAGCACCAGTCCTTCCTGGTGACCACAGGGAAACTGTAGACCTCCTGCCGTGACTTCTTTCAGGAGTTCAGTCTCCTAACTGGTTGCTGAGCTAGAGCTAGAACTCCATGGACAGACCAGAGGGGTGATCTGCCCCTTGGACCTCCTTTTTCCCGATGACTTTCTGAGCTGTTGGTCAAGTTAGGTTCCCACCACTCCCCTCCTGGCTGCCACCTGGATGGTATATACATCCTACCTAGACAAGCTAGTATCTGGGATGGAGCCCCCTCCCTTTTGTGTCCTATTATTTTTGGAATAAGGTTTTATGAGAACTCAAAAGGCCTTGAAGCTGGTTATTGTAGTGGTAACATCTCCCACTAGTAAGGTAGCAGTGACATCCCTGGAGAGATAGGGTGAGTGAGTAAACAAAGAGACAGAGACATAGAGATACAATCACACAACACACACACACACACACACACACACACACAGATGGAGAAAAGGAGGGAAGAAGGGAGAGATGGAGACACAGAAACCAAGGCAGAAAGACAGATCACAATGGAAATAAAATTTTGCTTGGGGTTTGATTGGTCTGTATCCAATGTGAAGAAATGTAGAATGGCTAATTAACAGCCTTGCAAAAACTGTTTCATATCTCAGCAATGAGGCTTGGACACCATCCTCCCAATTGATTATGCAAATCATAATGTTACTCAGTTCTGCTTTAATTATTTTTAAATATACACTAAGATTGTGTGTGTGTGTGTGTGTGTGTGTGTACTTCTCATTATCTTTTGTGAGGGATAAAAGATACTGAACCTGATTTATATTTGCACATCAAGTGCTTATTTTAGATTTTGAAAACCCATGACTAAAACCATAAGTTGAATTGTCCCTGGAGCTGTTTTACCCCTGGGGGTGAAGGGCTAATGAAGGTGATAGGAAGGAGTCTAGTTCCTCTGTTAAGAAGTTGAGCTTCCCCAGAAGTGAACCCAGGACACAGCCATACAACTAGGGATAGATTAGGGAGGGATGAATAATCTGAGCCCCTCCGAATTCCAGCAAATTCCCTTTTCTAATTTTCCCAAATTCTAGCTTCCCTATTAGACTTAAAACATAGAATGATGATACTTGGAATATAAGAACTCAGAGGATTTTTTAGGTCTTTCGACTCATCCTTTTCATTTTTACAGATGAAGAAAGAGATCCAGAGAGGAGAGATCCTTGTCTAGGCTCCCACAGTGAGAGGCAATCATGGAAGTTAAGTGGTGTGGTAGAGTACTGGATTTGAGTTCAAATGTGACCTCAGATGTTTATTAGCTATGTAAGTCACTCAAACTCTGATCCAGTTTTCTCATCTGCAAAATGGGAATGGCACTCAGGGGGTAGATATGCAGATCTGGGAATGATCTATATAGAAATAATAATTAAATACATGCTAGCAGATGAGGTCACTATGTGAGAGAGTATAAAAAGAATAGAGAAGATGACCCAGGAGAGCACTTTTGGCTACAATTATAGTTAGGGAACATGATATAAGTGATGACAAAGGAGAAAGAAAGCTTAGACAGGTAGGAGGAGAACACAGAGTCTCAAATACCCAGAAAGGAGATACTGTCAAGAGGTCAAAAAGGATGAAGACTGAGTAAAGTCTGTCATATCTGGCAATTAAGAGATCACTGGTAACTTTGGAGAGAGTAGTTGAGGTCAGAAGCCAAATTGCATGGGATCCAGCAAGGGGTAAGAGGAACAGAATAAAAGTTTCAAAGAATTTGGCTGAGGAGGAGGAGAGAGATAGGGGATCCAGCAAGGGGTAAGAGGAACAGAATAAAAGTTTCAAAGAATTTGGCTGAGGAGGAGGAGAGAGATAGGGGATAATAGTTTGTGTAGATGGTAGGATCTCTTATGGGTTTTTTAAATATGAAAGAGATTAGATTTGTTTGCAGACAACAGAGGTAGAGAAAGAATAAAGATTGAAGAGGAGGGGGCAGCTAGGTGGCACAGTGGATAGAGCACCAGTCCTGAAGTCAGGAGGACCTGAGTTCAAATCTAGTCTCGGACACTTGACATTCCCTAGCTGTGTGACCCTGGGCAAGTCACTTAACCACAATTGCCTCAGCAAAAATAAAAAAATAAATAAAAAAAGATTGAAGGGGAGAGATGATTGGGACAGTATACCAGAGGAGATGGGAACGGATGGCATAAAGGATGTATACAATAAGGTTGGCCTTGGTAAGGAGAAGAACCATCTCTTAATCAGAGTGGGATAAAAGAAAGATTTTGGGAAATGATGTCAAGTGTTGAAAGATGAAGAAAATGGAAGAGGTAACAGAATGTCCTTAATTTTTTTTTGGTAAAATATGTTCCTTAAATTATGACCAAAGGGCAACCATACTGAGCATACTTTTTGGTTCAGCAATACCACTATTAGATCTGTATCCCAAAGAGATTATAAAAAAGAGAAAAGGATCTACACATACAAAAATGTTTATAGCAGCCCTTTTTGTGGTAGCAAAGTGTGGGGAATTGAAGGGATGTCTATCAATTGGGGAAATGGTTAAACAAAATGTGATATATGAATATAAGGGAATACTATTGTGCAATGAGAAATGGCAAATAGGCAGATTTCAAAAAGATCTGGAAAGATATGTATGAGTTGATGCAAAGTGAAATGACCAGAACTGGGAAAAGATTGTACACAGTACCAGCAACATAGTGTGATGATCAAATATAAATTTCTCAGCTTTTCTTAGGGACACAATGATCCAAGACAAATACAAAGGACTCACAAAGGGAAATGCTTTCCATAGCTAGATAAAGAACTGATATGCGGAGGTCCAGCCTCCGCGGGGAACTAGGTTCTTGAATGGAGGGTTGGAGTCGGCGAAGTGGAACAAGAGACAGCACACTCTATGGCGTGGTCATCAAGTTCGATTTATTGGCAAAAGTTTGTTCAAAATATTCAAAAAAGCTTGTGATTTTTATAGTCTTACAAAGTTAGGGTTGATTAGAGATAGAACAATTATTTGGCTAGGATTACAAGATTTTCTTGGGGCCCAGAAATTCCCAGGACCCCAGGTGCAATGCTTCTTAGAAAAAAAGAATGTACAGAATAAATTCATCAAACAATATAACAATAGTGAAACTTTAACTAAAGGTAAATGTACCTTGTGCTTATCACGTCATATCTGGCAGAACATGAGCTTCTCTAAAAATGTCACATTTACTTATTCCAAGACTTATACAATGCTTTTTAATTTTTTAACATGGTCATAAGATTTTTTAGAATAGAAAAATTTTTTTCTCAAGAACTTATTTCCCTCAGCCCATTTATTAATCACTCATACAATAGCTTGTTTTTGTGTAGAGGTCAGTAAACCATGCAGTGGCCTACTTCTCTTACTTTTTTTTCCCATGACTTAGTTGCTACCAATGTGTCCATCTATCACTGATGTTTACTGTTCTTTTCATCATATCATTATTTATGTAAGCTCTGCATAGGGGAGTGAAGAACCAGGTTGATTGAATTTGGAATTGTTTCAAACAAGAGGGAGTAACAGGAGATTTCTTTTGGAGTTTTTGGGGAAAGCTATCAATTTCCCAAGTTTCCCAGTCTCTAAGTTTGTTTAATGCTTCACTAGTAAAGAAACCTTTCATGTTTAGGCAGAAAGTACAAAGGGGCTTTTTGGAGGTGAAGGGCTTCGTGCTCACCTCATTGTGATGGATGGATATATACATAGAGCTATGTAAAGAACTCCTAGGACAGAAATTAAGCAGATAATCATTAACCAAATGTATCCCTGAATGCTTAGTTCTGTAGGGGCTTCTTCATGTTGCCTTGAATACATAAGGGTCAAGACCCTGTGAAGACCTTGTCATTCCAGGCAGGGTTCTTGGCCTTGCACACATGGGGGGAGGTGGGGGTCAGGCCCTGTGGAGACCTTGTCATTCCAGGCAGGGTCCTTAGCTCCCAGCACTGATGGCCTCTGAATGCAGATCGAAACTTATTTTTTTCACTTTATTCTTTCATGTGTTTTTTCCCCTTTTAATCTGTTTCTTCTTTCATAACTATGACTAATACAGAAGTATCTTTAAAATGATAGCACATGTATAAACTATATCAAATAGTCTACTATCTTGGAAGAGGAGAAGGGAGGGAAAAAGGAGGGAGGGAGGGAGAAAAATTCAAAACAAAATCTTTTAGAAATGAATGCTAAAAATTTTTCTTGATATATTACTGGGGAAAATACTATTAAAATAAATTATGTTCCTCAGCTAAGATGGGAGAGGGTGCTGTGGAAGGCTTGAGGAGAGAACAGAAATGTTTGGAACAGCAACTGTATTGATTAAGGAAGAATAAAAGAATGGCCTTGCTGCAATGAAGGGTAATTGGAGAATAGATAGCATAAATTTGTAGTGGACCTAGTCAATGTGGTTATGCAAAATCTTTCAGCTCCAAACAGCAGAAGTGGGGATCATTGGGTCAAAAAGTAAAAATAATTTAGTAACTTTTGTTCAATAATTAAATTTTTTCCCTAGAATTATAGGACCAACTCAAAATTTCATGAGCAATATATTAGTGTGTCTAGTTTCTTACCACCCTTCCATCATTGAATATTTCTACATTTTATTAATTTTGCCAATTTGAAGATTGTAAGCTGACACCCTACCATTGTTTTAATTTGCATTTCTTGTTATTGGTGATTTGGTGCATTTTTTCTTTATGTTGTTTAAAATTTTCATTTCTCCTTTTGAAAATTGTACATATCTTTCGATCACTCATGTAGTAAGGAATGACAATATTACATATTTATGTCAATTCCCTAAATATTTTAGATGTTGGATTTTTATCAAAGCTGTTTTATGCAAAGGTTTTATTTCTTTATTTCTTATTATAGCTACATTACTTTTGTCTGGACAAAATGGTTTTTTTTTGCAATTAGAATTTATTTTGTCTTGTGCAATTTTCTCTAACACAGATATATATGTATATATATTTATACATAAATGCAAAACTATATCTATATCTATACCTATTCCTTAACCATGAAAACTAAAATCATGGGCCTCTACTCTGCACCCTTTTCTTTCTCTACACTTTTTTTCCCTTATGATCTCAACTATGGATTCAACTATCACTTTTATAAATGTGACTTCCAAGTTTAAATTCAGTCTTCATCTGTCTCTT
This sequence comes from Myrmecobius fasciatus, assembly GCA_023553655.1. NCBI lineage: Eukaryota > Metazoa > Chordata > Mammalia > Dasyuromorphia > Myrmecobiidae > Myrmecobius > Myrmecobius fasciatus. The sequence goes on along the minus strand of JAJPUD010031857.1, from coordinate 2,098 downwards.
GAGTTCTAATTTGTCACATCCAATTATCTACTAGATATCATTTCATGTCCTACAAAAGAACTTTCTGGATTTTCCCAGGTGTTAGTGTTCCTATACCCTTAAATTACTCTATCTATTTTTGTATATGTTATGTATTTATTTATATTCCTGTTGTTTCCTGACACTAGAATATAATCTCAAAATCTTGCCCCCATAAACCTTGTCATATTCTCTCACAAATACACGTCTTTTCTGTGAGCAGAAATCTAAAGTAGAATGCTAGTGAGACACATATTTAGGAAATGTGGACAGGGCTGCTTATAGCTCTGCAATAGCAGGACCTCAGTGTCCTTTCTTTCTTAATGTAAATAAAGCTCACCAGTAAATATGTTGCTCAACTGGATTCTTTCCTCAGAGGGCACAGTATTTCTGCTGGACCAGTTTTCCACTGCTGAATTGGAACTCTATTAGATTTGAGTGGATCATTCTATACCTTTAGGGATGTGAGGTTATGAGGACCTCATTCACATATGTAAAGAACTATATAGAAAATGAACTTGCCTTCTAAATCTTTTCTTCAGATACTCATTTGCAAAAATGAGGACAATCTTGAATTAAAAAAAAAAACCAAACTTGGGGAACCTTAGAGCTATTTGATGACTATTGTAAACTCTTTGCAAATAGTGATTGTTTCATTCTTTGTGCTTGCTGAGTATTCAGCTCAGTAGCTGAGTACAATGCCTGGTATCTACTAAGTGCCATTGTAGCTGCATTTCTTGCCTTGTCATTTGAGTAAATGCCTTTGTTAATAGCAAATTGATGTCATAGTTTGAGTGTCCATGGGAAATATATTGGTGGGATCTAAGGAGCTATAGCTTTAGAAAGGTACTACCACAGAGAATACCTTTGAACCCTGAAGGTAGTTGCTCCTTTGAGTATTCAACCCATAAGTTTAAGTGTAAGTTGGGGAAGAACCAGAGGAGTTCTATATTGGTTTTATTGAATACAACCCTATGTTATTTCAACCAAACCTCACAATGTTTCCCTCTTTGAAATTCAATTTCCTGATGTGTAAAATGAGAACTGGAGTTGATTATATCTGGGATTCCTTTGCTAACATGAACTTTCGATCCATTGGCAGTCTAGGTTTTTGTGGTCTAGTTCATTGTAAAATATAGGAGTAGGAGTAAGATGACTTGATCACAACAGGTTTGTTGCAAGGTTATGGTCCCTAGTTTCTGTTTACCTTGCTCACTATCCATCTTCTTATAGACATCTTACTTTCTTTACCAGCTGCCTTTTCTCTTTGAGGATGCTTTAATGATGATGATAGCTATCATTTATAAAATACTTTAAAGCTGTCAAAGTTCTTTACAAATATTGCCATTTTATGCTTACAAGATCTCTAAGAAGTAAGGACTAGTGTGAAGGGATTTTACAGATGAGGAAACTGAGGCAGACAGAAGTTAAGTGACTTGTGTAAGATTATACAGACACTAGTATTCTTTGATTGAAGTTAGAAGATGAGGGTTCAATCCTACCTTATTACCTGAGTGATCCAGGTTAAGTCACTTAAACTCTCTGTGTCAGTTTCTCCTTTTGAAAAATGGGAAGGTACAATTAAATAAGTTCTCTCTAGCTTTAAATCTCAGATGTTGCATACTCCCATTTCCCTAGATTCTCTTGGATTTCCCTTACTTATTTCTCTTTAATTTGCCCCCAGAGAGAGAGGGTGGATTATTCAAAAGGAACCATCTTATAATGTTAAGTAGCTTTAGATATGCTCTGTGTTCTAAAGTCCCTTTTCAGCACTAACTCACTATGTTGCAATATTCTCTGTTCTGAGGTCCCTTCTAACCAGGATTGTGCTGGAGCTGCTTCATACCAGCTTGCTAGAGCCAATTATTAAATTTTCAGTGTGAATGTTTGCATCGTGGGAATTGGCAAATGATGCAAATGATAATGATAACATAGTAGTAGCTAACATTTATATAGTATTCACAATGTGCCAAGCGCTGTGCTAAGTGCTTTTCAATATCATATATAAGCCTCCCAAGAGCTTTAGGAGATAAGTGCTATTATTATTCCCATTTTACAGATGAGGAAACTGGGGGGGGGG
>JAJPUD010031856.1:0-12267 GCA_023553655.1 Myrmecobius fasciatus | reverse complement strand
TTTCTTGTGCAGTAAGATAACTGTATAGATATGTATACATGTATTGTATTTGTCATATAATTTATCCTATTTAGCATGTATTAGATTACCTGTCATCTAGGGGTGGGGGTGGGGGGAAGGAGGGAAAAAGCTTGGGAAAAAAAAGTTTTTGCAAAGGTCAATGTTGAAAGGTCACTCATATGTTTTGTAAATAAAAAGCTTTATATTAAAAAAATTATTTTTTTCAGTTAGCTTTTGTACCTCCTTTTCCATTTGGTTAATTCTCCTTTTAAAGGATTTTCCTCCCATTTTATTTTTTAAGGAGGTATTTTCTTCAGTCAATTTTTGTAATTCTTTTTCTAGACTGTTAACTTTTTTTTTCATAATTCTTCTGCACAATTCTAATTTCTTTCCATAAATTTTCTTCTTCCTCTCTTATTTGATTTAAAAAAATTTTTTGAGGTCTTCCAAAGGACTTTTTTTGGTTTCAGACCAATTTATATTCCCCTTTAAGGCCTCCCATATGGACATTTTAGTACTGTTATTCTCTTCTAAGTTTGTATTTTGATTTTCTCTTTTGCTACAGTAGCTTTCTATGGTCATACTCTTTTCTTTTTCTTACTTTTGTAGCCTATTTCATGACTTTACTTTGCTCCTAGGGCACAGGGGCCACTGTCCTGAGCCTCTTATGCTGGGGACTAGGAGCCAGATCACTGGCAATCTACATAGGGGCTTCACTCACTGCACTGGGTTGGCCTGGTCTCAGTGCATCTATTGTGCCAGGATTTTGGCACTCACAATTTGCCTTCTGTGCTGGAACTAAAGGTCTCACATCTGGCTTGCTATGCTGCTGGTGTATTGATCCAAAATTGAGAAGTCTCAGTTGCTGATCTGTGCTGTGGCATGCTCAGGTACTATCTACACTGGGTTGCACTCTCATTTCACCCAACTGAGACAGACCTTTATTGAAGTTTTAAGGTACCTTAAGTCCAGAAACTGTTTTATTCCATCTTTTTGTGAGTTCTGTCTCCAGAATCCACAGTTGCTTGATTTTATGTTGTTTCTGAGGGAGACTGGGAAGAACTCAGGCAACTTCCTGACTTCTCTCTGCCATCTTGGGTTCTCCAAAAAAAATTCTAAAAAAAAAATCAAAATTTGTTGGAAGTTCTTTATACTTCTATATTGGTCTCTAAATAATTCTCCTGTTTCTTCCCCAGTGAAAATGTTTATCTTTGTGTCTCTGGAATTTTATTTTTGACAATTTCCTATTACTCCTCAGTTGACTTCCCTTGTAGAATTTTACTACATAGATACCTATTTGTCCTTCCTCTAAACCTTTTGAAATCTTCTCTTTTTGCATCTAGAGCTCATGTCAAGTTAATGACAGCTTTGTTCACAAGTCACACATTCTAAAATGAAACTATCATTTCCTCAAAGGTCATCAACATTTTCACTTTACAACCAATTGCTCTTTGTTGGTGAATATCAGAAAAGTAAAAGAGGATTTGCTCTTTTTGTTTCTCCTTTGTGTAATGTAGCATTTATACCCATAAGAATCAATAGTATTGAATGATGGTTGTTTGGCATAGCAAGGTAGTGGGAAGAGTTGGCATTCTTGGGGCTGCCCTACACTCTTTCCATTACTACTTTATCCAGGTTTCATGACCATTCATAGTGTTTAAATAAAATGGAAGTTAACAATTAAGTTTGTTCTTATAATTTGAAAGTCCACCACCTTCCACTCTCTCCTAATATCTTCCAGATCTTGCTATCTGTCCTACTTCTAAGTCCTACAGTCTCACAGCACTGTTATTTTAATAACTTACCTAAAAAATGTAGCCACAGGCCTTCCCATTCATTTCACTAATGATCTTCAAGTCTTTTAGGATTTTCTGTCATAAGTAAAACTCCTTAAAAGTGTTGTCTCCCCCAATCAAAGAGTAAGATCTCTGAAAATAGGACCTGTCTTGTTTTTTCTATTTGTATACCCAGGGCTTGTCAGTGTTTACCATGTAGTAAATGCTTAAACATATTTTTTATTCAAATAAAGTAATATTTGTAAAAGCAATTAGCAGAGTAACTAGAATATAATAGGTTCTTACTAAATCTTTTTCCTTTCTCTTAATTTATTTATTTATTAACTCTTATCTATCATTTTTTTTATACAAAGGCCTAGGAAGATAGCAGGTCAATTTATTTTTGTCAAGTCAACAAATTGCTACCTTATAAATCCTCAGCATAGTGTTATGAGCCACAAATGCACCTCTTTTTTTGCTAGATGATTTCTCAACAGACAAGGCTGATGGATTGGTTGACAAGAGGCTTAATCTTTTTTCTCATCTTCTCAAAGAGCCTTCAGAATGTTTCTTAGCTCCAGATATTCAGAGGTCCTTTCTGTAATATATGAAACCTTCTTTCATGTCCTAAGCACCTTCTGCAGGTCAGGATTTCTCTTTGCTTCTTTCATATCTGTTTTCCTATCTTTTCTATTGTTTTTGTTAGTTTGCTTTTTAAAGAATGCTTTATTCTTCCTAATAACCTGGAGAATGAAGGGCTGCAAACTGAATCCTTTTAACTTCTCTTCTAGGAAGAAAAGTACTTTGCACTATCTTACACATAATAGTCATTTGATTCTGGAAGAAACACAAATTTCACACTTCCAATGCAGATTGCTACAAAACAACAATAACAACAAAAACAAGAACAAAAAACCTTTCTCTTCTCTATAATTACTTGTATTTCTTACTCTCTTGGAAAATTGCTGTGACAGACTTCTTGTGGTGTCCTTCTGTTGCTGAGTTGTCATATTCCTTATCATCTGACAATTTGATAGTTACTACCCAACCTCCTTTCCCTTCTCTCACTATTTTTTCACCTTGTGTTACCATGCTATGTATTGTGCTTTTACCAGATAAGTAGCACAGTGGATAAAGCATTGGCCCTGGGGCCAGGAAAACCAAGTTCAAAGTCAATTTCAGACTCTTATTAATTGTGTGATCCTGACAAGTTCTGTTTCTCTCAGTTTTCTCAACAGCACCTACCTCCTGGGATTTTTAGGATAACCAATTAAAATAATGTTTTTCTTTTTTTAATTAAAGCTTTATGTTTGTATAACATATGTATGAGTAGTTCCTCAGCATTGATCTTTACAATTGATCTGTTACAAATTTTACCCCCAGTCCCCTCCGCTCCCCTAGATGGCAGGAAATCCACTACATGTTAATAATGTTAAAATACTTGACAAGTTGTGCAAGAAAAATCCTATCTACAAGAAAAAAAAAAGAAAATCAGAGAAAGGAAACACAATGCAAGCAAACATCAATAGAGAGCATGAAAATGTTAGGTTGTGGTCCACATTTCATATACCTCTCTCTGGGTGTATATGGTTATCTTCAGTGAACAACTGGAACTGGTTTGAGACAATTCTTTGTTGCAGAGAGCAATGTCCATCAGAATTGATCATCATGTAATATTGTTGTTGCCGTATATAATGATCTCCTGGTTATGCTCGTTTCACTCAGCATTAGTTCATGTAAGTCGCTCCAGGCCTCTCTGAAATCGTCCTGCTGGTCATTTCTTACAGAGCAATTATATTCCATAACATTCATATACCATAATTTATTCAGCCACTCTCCAATTGATGGGCATCCATTCAGTTTCCAGTTTCTAGTCACCACAAAAAGGGCTGCCACAAACATTCTTGCACATGTGGGGCCCTTTCCCTCCTCTAAGATCTCTATGGGATATAGGCCCAGTAGAAACACTGCTGGGTCAAAGGGTATGCACAGTTTGATAACTTTTTGAGCATAGTTCCAAATTGCTCTCCAGAATGGTTGGATCCATTCACACTTCCACCAACAATGTATTAGTGACCCTGCTTTCCCACATCCCCTCCAGCATTCATCTTTATCTTTTCCTGTCATTTTAGCCAATCTGACAGGTGTGTAGTGGTACCTCAGAGTTGTCTTAATTTGCATTTCTCTGATCAATAGTGATTTGGAGCACCTTTTCATATGACTACTGGTTTTAATTTCATCATCTGAAAATTGTCTGTTCATATCCCTTGACCACTTATCTATTGAAGAGTGGCTTGGATTCTTATAAATATGAGACAATTCTCTATATATTTTAGAAATGAGGCCTTTATCAGAACCCTTAAATGTAAAGATGATTTCCCAATTTGTTGCTTCCCTCCTAATCTTGTCTGAATCAGTTTTATTTGTACAGAAAATTTTTAACTTAATATAATCAAAATTATCTATCTGGTGTTCAATTAAGAGATCCAGATCTTCTTTGGACATAAATTTATTCCATCTCCACAGGTCTGAGAGGTAAACTACACTACGTTCCTCTAATTTGCTTACAATATCACTCTTTATATCTAGATCATGAACCCATTTAGATCTTATCTTGCTATGTGGTGTTAGGTGTGGGTCAAGCCCTAATTTCTTCCACACTAGTTTCCAATATTCCCAGCAGTTTTTGCCAAATAGTGAGTACTTATCCCAAAACCTAGGGACTTTGGGTTTATCAAACACTAAATTGCTAAAGTTATTGCCTAGATTGTCCTGATATCCTATCCTATGCCACTGATCAACCGCCCTATTTCTTAGCCAGTACCAAATGGTTTTGATGACCACTGCTTTATAATATAGTTTTAGGTATGGTACAGCAAGGCCACCTTCATCTGCCTTTTTTTCCATTAATTCCCTTGAAATTCTCGACCTTTTGTTCTTCCAAATGAACTTTGCTACTATTTTTTCTAGATCTGCAAAATAATTTCTTGGGAGTTTGCTTGGTATGGCACTAACTAAGTAGATTAGGTTGGGTAGTATTGTCATTTTTATCATATTCACTCGGCCTCCCCATGAGCACTCAATGTTTTTCCAATTGATTAGGTCTCATCTTATTTGTGTGGAAAGTGTTTTGTAGTTTAGTTCAACTAGTTTCTGACTTTTCCTTGGCAGATAGATTCCCAAATATTTTATACTATCATCCGTTATTTGGAATGGAATTTCTTTTTGTATCTCTTGCTGCTGAACTTTGTTGGTAATATATAAAAATGCTGATGATTTATGTGGATTTATTTTGAATCCTGCCACTTTGCTAAAGTTGTGAATTGTTTCTAGTAGTTTTTTAGTTGAGTCTCTAGGGTTCTCTAAGTATACCATCATGTCATCTGCAAAGAGTGATAATTTGGTTTCTTCATTACCTACTCTAATTCCTTTAATCTCTTTTTCTTCTCTTATTGCCAAGGCTAACATTTCTAATACAATATTAAATAGTAATTGTGACAGTGGGCAGTCTTGTTTCACTCCTGATCTTATTGGGAATGGTTCTAGTCTGTCTCCATTACACATGATGCTTGCTGATGGTTTTAAGTAGATGCTACTAATCATTTTAAGGAAAAGCCCATTTATTCCTATACTCTCCAGTGTTTTTAATAGGAATGGGTGTTGGATTTTTATCAAATGCTTTTTCTGCATCTATTGAGATAATCACATGGTTTTTGTTAGTTTGGTTATTAATATAATTAATTATGCTGATAGTTTTCCTAATATTGAACCAGCCCTGCATTCCTGGTATAAATCCTACTTGGTCATAATGTACTATCCTGCGGATGACTTTCTATAATCTCATTGCTAATATCTTATTTAAGATTTTTGCGTCAATATTCATTAGGGAAATTGGTCTATAGTTTTCTTTCTCTGTTTTCACCCTACCTGGTTTTAGCTATCAGCACCATAACGGTCTCATAAAAGGAATTTGGTAGTACACCTTCTGTCCCTATTTTCTGAAATAGTTTATATAGTATTGGAATTAATTGTTCTTTGGATGTTTGGTAGAATTCACATGTAAATCTATGTGGCCCTGGAGATTTTTTCTTAGGGAGTTGGTTAATAGCTTGTTCTATTTCTTTTTCTAATATGGGACTTTTTAAATAATTTATTTCCTCTTCTGTTAACCTGGGCAATCTATATTTTTGTAGATATTCTTCCATTTCATTTAGATTATCAAACTTACTGGCATAAAGTTGGGCAAAGTAACTCCTAATTATTGCTCTAATTTCCTCTTTATTAGAGGAAAGTTCTCCCTTATCATTCTTGAGACTAACAATTTGAATTTCCTCTTTCCTTTTTCTTATCAAATTAACTAAAGGCTTTTCTATTTTGTTGCTTTTTTCGTAAAACCAACTCTTAGTTTTATTTATTAATTCAATAGTTTTCTTATTTTCAATTTTATTAATTTTCCCTTTTATTTTTAGAATTTCCAATTTGGTATTTAATTGGAGGTTTTTAATTTGTTCTTTTTCTAGTTTTTTTTTTTTAACAATAAGCCCAATTCATTGATCTTTTCTTTCTCTATTTTATGCAAGTAAGTATCTAGAGATATAAAATTGCCCCTTATAACCGCTTTGGCCGTATCCCACAAATTTTGGTTTGTTGTCTCATTATTGTCATTCTCCTGGATGAAATTATTGTTTGTGTCTATGATTTGCTCTTTCACCCATTCATTCTTCAGGATTAGATTATTTAATTTCCAATTCGCTTTTGGTCTATTTTCTCCTGGCCTTATATTGCATGTGATTTTTATTGCATCATGATGTGAAAAAGATGCATTTACTATTTCTGCCTTTCTGCATTTGATTTTGAGGTTTTTATGCCCTAATACATGGTCAATTTTTGTATAAGTTCCATGGACCACTGAGAAAAAAGTATACTCCCTACTATCTCCATTCAATTTTCTCCAGAGATCTATCATACCTAACTTTTCTAACAATTGGTTTACCTCCCTAGTTTCTTTCTTATTTATTTTGTCGTTTGATTTATCTAATTCTGAGAAAGCAAGGTTGAGATCCCCCACTAGTATAGTTTGGCTGTCTATTTCTTCTTGCATCTCTCTTAATTTCTCCCCTAGGAATTTGGATGCTATTGTGCTAGGTGCATATATATTTAGTATTGGTATTGCTACATTATCTATGGTAGCCTTTAATAAAATATAGTTTCCTTCTTTATCTCTTTTGATTAGATCTATCTTGGCGTTTACTTGATCTGAGATAGAGATTGCTACCCCTGCTTTTTTTTTTTTGTTCACCTGAAGCATAATAGGTTCTGCTCCAGCCTTTTACCTTTATCCTATATGTGTCATTATGTTTTAGATGTGTTTCTTGTAGACAATATATTGTGGGATTCTGGTTTTTAATCCAGTCTGATATCTGCTTCCGCTATATGGGAGAGTTCATCCCATTCACATTCACAGTCAGAATAACTAATTCTTTATTTCCTGCCATCTTATTTACCCAAGTTATGTTTTTCCCTTTCTTTTCCCCTTTCTTCCTTCCCCCTCCTCAGTATTTTGCTTTTGATGACCCCCTACCCCAAACAATCCTCCACCCTTTAAATACCCTCCCCCTTTTTTTACTCCTTTCCCCTGATTCTTCTATTTTCCCTTCTATTAGTTTATCCCTTTCTTTTCCTCCTTTCCCTCCCACTTCCCTCTAGCTACAGACAAGTTTCTCTGCGAAATCAAATGTCTTATATACACTTTTAGAGCCCAAACTGATGAGAGTAAGATTTATGCAATTGTCATTTCCCTCTCTTCTTTCTCTCAATTATATTAGGTTTTTTTTGCCTCTTCATGAAATTTTACCTTATTTTTACCTGCTTTTTAAAAAAAATCTTATTTTACCACCTTTTCCCTCTTTTCCCCAGTATGATAACCTTTCCCCCTCTAGTTTTCCTTTTTATATTATCAAAGTAATATCTAGTTAATTATACTCCCAAACTTTAAGTATCCCCCTAGTAGAAATAAAGTTCTCAAGAGTCCTTTCCTTTTTACCTTTTTTATGCTTCTCTTGAATTCTGTGTTTGGAGGTCGAATTTTTTGTTCAGATCTGGTCTTTTCATTAGAAATAGGTGAAATTCACCTATATCATTAAATGACCATCTTCTTCCCTGGAGGATAATGCTCATTCTAGCTGGATAGGTTATTCTTGGCTGTAATCCAAGTTCCTTTGCCTTTCAGAATATCTGGTTCCAGGCCCTTCGATCCTTCAATGTGGAGGCTGACAGATCATGTGTGATTCTAATTATTGATACTTGGTATTTGAATTGTTTCTTTCTAGCTGCTAGCAGGATCTGTTCCTTGGTGCTATAGTCCTGATATTTAGCCACGATATTCCTTGGGGTTTTAATTTTGGGGTCTCTTTCTGGAAGTGATCGGTGAATTCTTTCAATGGTGATTTTGCCTTCTGATTCTGCAACCTCAGGGCAGTTTTCTTTCAGGATTTCCTGGAAAATAGTGTTTAGATTCTTTTTTTTTCATCATGGCTTTCAGGAAGTCCAATAATCCTTAGATTGTCTCTCCTAGATCTATTTTCCAAGTCAGTTGTTTTTCCTAGGAGATATTTCATATTTTCTTCTATTTTTTCTTTTTTTTTTTTGTTTTTGTTTGACTGATTCTTCAAGTCTTATTGAGTCATTCACTTGCATTTGTTCAGTTCTTATTTTTAAAGTGTTGTTTTCTTCAGTTACCTTTTTTATCTCCTTTTGTAACTGGCCAATTTGTTCACTGCACTCTTTTTCCACTTCACTAATTTTATTTTTCAGTGCATTATTGTCTATTTCCAATTCACCAATTTTGTTTTTCAATAAACTGGTGTCTTTATCATATCTCTTTTGGAGGGCTTCTTGCACTGATCTCAGTTTATTTTTCCATTTATCATTCAGCTCTCTTTTGAGATTCTTTATGCAATCTTCCAGAAAGGCCTTTTGAAAAGGGGACCAGTGATGGTCCTTGATGACTTCCTCTGGAGTTTTGTGTAAAGGAACCTCAGGATCTGGGGTCTGCCCTTCTTTCTCTCGATAGAAGCTGTCTATGATGAGAGTTCTCTTTTGCTTCTTCATTTTTTTTAGACAGCATGGGGGTCTGTTTAAGGCTAGAGAAGCAGGGGCTGCGGTAGTTTGCCCTAGGGCAATTCCACTAATTAACTTTAGGTGCTGGGCCAGTGAGGGCTAGGACTTTGCCTGATGGGGCCTAGGACTTTGCCTGAAGTACTCCTTAAAAAAGGCAAATCTGCTCGAACACCTGCCCCCAATCAGAGCAAAGTGTCCCGATTGCCTCAGATAAACTCCAGGTGTTTGGAGTTTCTGCCATGCTGAGCTGAGTCCCACCCTCACTTCCGGGCTGCACCAAGTAAACTGTTTACCCCTCTGCCCGAGTTAAACAGACCTGATATGAAGTTCTTAAGAGATATCTGCAAGCAGTGTCCAAATATTTCTGGATTTGTTGACTTGAAGATCAGTTCAGAGGCTTATTTTATTGTTGATTTGAGAGAAGATTGGAGGAGGACACAGAGAATCATGTTTTTACTCCTCCATCTTGGCTCCGCCCCCAAGAGGACTCACTAAAATAATGTTTTTCAAATCACTTAGCATAGTACCTGGCATATAATAGTCACTTAATAAGTAAATGTATCTTCCTTTCCTCGAAAAAAAAAGAAAAAAAAGAAAGAAAGAAAAAGATAGTCATGAATCTATACTATCCTTTTCTCCATAGATATCAAAGTTCTTTTTGACTTAAACTAGTTTTCCTGCCTAGAGCATTTCCTTATCCATCTGGTAGTTGAAAGTCCCCTTCAGATTTTAGTTTATGTCAGACTGAAAAAAAAGAGAGTTGGTCACTTTAAGTAAATGTAGTAAATTCTAAGATTCCATATGAAACCCAGAATAATCCCATCCTGTTTTTGATAAAGAAAGAAACTAGATTGAATGAATATACATGGTGGGGAATCAGGGGTGCTCCTTGGTAAATTTGATATTTCAGTGAGTGACTGGACAAAAGTCACCAAAAAAAGACGTTTAGTAGGTGGGACAAGAGTTGGTAAGGTGATGATGGTGGAAAGAGACTGCAAAGCTTCAATCATTTTTTACCCTATTGTCAAATCAGTTACCTACCCTTCAGGAAGTGAAAGCTAGTATGTCACTTTGCTCTATGTAAGATAGCATAAAATTAATTTTTCTATTTCACAGAGACCTTTTTCTGTACAATTAAAAAAAACCCTCTCTACCATAGCAATTATCTATAATTACTAATGAAAACAGGTGTCTTAAATGCCTTTTAAAATTTAGACATGAATTCATCGTTATTATAATGGGCAACTACCAATATCCAATTTTCAGTGAGATGTTGAGATCAAACATAATGCAGGAGAAAGCAGACAAACAAAGGAAGTGGGAGCTTCCTTAGACACTATTCATTAAAAGAAATCTGGTGGAGAGTCAAAGGTTGACAAGCAAAGTGGTGAATTTCTATTAAAATGAAGGGTTGGTAGTTTCTCAGTGTGCCAAGCAATGGGCCCTGATTGGCTGAGGAGAAAATAAAATAGAAGCTACTTAAGGAGAATCAAACTCCCTTATTCTGAAGCTCTTGTTAAAGAGCAAAGTGGAAGGAAATCCATTTCATGTTTTTCATTTGAGTTTTCAGAGAAGTGACTAAGCCACAATCTAAGTAATAAGCAGGCTTCTTAGGTCAATGTAGCCAATCAACATATATCTTGTTATTATGAGCAGCTTTCAAGGAGCACCAAATGTGTACTTCCTTTGGTAATTGCTCAAGGACAGCTAGATGGCACTGGGCAGCTAGGTAGCTCCAGAATGCACAGAGCACCTGGTCAGAGTCAGGAAGATGAGTTTTCCTGAGTTTAAATCTGTCCACAGAGCTGGAGGAAAAATGGCAAACTACTACAATGCCTTTGCTCAGAAAACCCCAAATAGGGTCTCAAAGAGTTGGACATGACTAAAATGACTGATCATAGTATGATCCCTAATTCAGAGGATCATAGATTTAGAGCTATAAGGGATCTCAAGCCCACGTTATGCAATGCTCTAATTTTGCAAATAAGGAAACTGAGGCTAGAAAGAGTAATTTCTCAGTCACATAGCTATTAAGTGTTGGATTAAGAGTTTGAACCTAGGTCCTCCTGTTTCTGAGTTCAGCACTTTATTCGCAACAGTGCTGCTTCAGTAGTCTGGATAAGACTGCTTCTACATAACACTCAAACCTCAGAGTTCCTGAAACATGCACATTCTGACTTTCAGTGAACTTTAAGTATTTACAATAAATGTCTATAATGGTTCCAATAGCATACCAAGAATATCACAAAGATTAGTAAAACGAAAGAGCTCTCAAATAGCAATGGAAGTTCCATGTAGTGAAGAGATGTGAGAGTAGTATGGTAGAAAATCGACTGGATTGCAAGTCAGAAGACCTAACTTCTATTCTTGATTCAATTATTAACTAGCTTGTGTGACTTTGGGCAAATTTCTTAATTTTTCTGGACTGAAGAGTCCCCATTTGTAAAATGAAGGAGTTGGATTACTTGCTCTCTAAATTCTATGAACTTTTCAATGTTGTTCTTCTTGAGCCGGAGAGACTATTAAAGCTTAGAAGTAGCCTAAGACCTTGGGGACAACCTGCATATACACAGTATTAACACTATATAGGGTTTATATGATCACTTCAGAGACCATGTAGTCTATTCATTCTTCCTTTTTTAAAAAAAAAATTACAAATGTCAAAATGGTTTTTGCCCAATACCACACAGGTAGTAATTAGCAGAGAGGAGACTTAAACTCGGCTTTCCTGAATCCAAATTCAGTATTAATTATTCTTTCCATTGTAGTATTATGCTATATTGCCTCCTTTTTATCCCATTTCTGTCACATAGTTTATTTTATTTTATTTTATTTTTTTTGTTGCTGAGGCAATTGGGGTTAAGTGACTTGCCCAGGGTCACACAGCTAGGGAATATTAAGCGTCTGAGACCAGATTTGAACTCAGGTCCTCCTGACTTCAGGGCTGGTGCTCTATCCACTGTGCCACCTAGCTGCCCCCACATAGTTTATTTTAAAGAAAGATATACATAATATACATAAAGTTGCTGTTTTTTAAAATTAAATTTAATTAATTTGTCTTTCAAAAATTAATAAGAATTTATTTTTCTCACCTTCCTACCTTCTCCTTCCTCACTGAAGCAAAAAAGAAAAAGAAAATCTCTATAACATATGAATGATCAAGCAAAACAAAATCTCCATTGGTCATGTCAAAAAAAGAAAAAAGGATGGTTCATTCTGCATTTTTGGTTTATCATTTTTCCATCATTCTTCTAGAATCCTGGTTGGTTATTGCTTGGAATTAGAGTCCCTACAACTTTCAAAGTTCTTTAATTTTACAACTTCATGAAATTAGGGCTTGACCCACATCTAACACCACATACCAAGATAAGAT
>JAJPUD010031855.1:0-12268 GCA_023553655.1 Myrmecobius fasciatus | reverse complement strand
GTATTTATTTCTTCTGAGCTTTGCTCTTGTGGATGGGCAACAGGCCCCTCCTGGACTGAAATCCGCTGCATGCTGTCTCTGCTTCCATGGAAGAAAACCATGTGGCCTTGGACCTTTTCTAGGCAAAGAATAGGACAGGACACTGTATTAGGTGGGGGGTACTTATTAGGAATCCCTGCCGACATCGGGGGGATCCATCACTTCCCTTCTCTTCCAAAATCCAGCTTTTCTGCTGGCTTCATGCCCTTTCCATGGCTGGTAACTGGCTGCTGTCAGTGAAAATCCAGGAAATGTGGGATTTAAAATGAGCCAGAGTATAATGCCAGGGTTTGGACACCAGATGGCCGACCAAATGTGTAATACCTTATTTGGCCACAGGAAGGCGCCCTTGTGATTAATAGGAAGATTTCAATGGCAATTCATTGATGAAAAAGCAGTCATTTCAGGCCTAGTATTAGCCAGGCCCTACACTGAGTGCTGGGAACACCCAGACTAAAATGTAAAAGCCCCTGTTGTCAGGGATTTTAGAGAGAAATGCATATTATCTCTAGAGATCTCTCTGTCTGTCTGTCTCTCTGTGTGTACATCTCTCTCTTGTTTTCCTTGTTTCTGCATCTCTGTGTCTTTCTGTCACTCTCTCTTTGTCTCTTTATCTCTGGGTGTTTGTCTCGATCCATGTCTGTCTCTATCTCTCTTTTTCTGTCTCTGTCTCTCACTCTTCTACTCTGTCTCTGTTTCTCTATGTCTCTCTTTCTCTCAGTCTCTCTATCTCTATCTCTCCCTGTCTCGGTTTTTCTGTATGTGTCTGTTTCTCTTTGTCTCTATGACTTTGTCTCTCTTTCTATCTGTCTGTTGTTTTGTTTCTATGACTCTGTGTATCTCTCTGTTGTCTATTTGTCTCTTTCTTTCTTTCTCTGTTTCTCTGTCATTCTTTGCTCCTTCTCTCTTTGTGTGTCTCTTTCTTTGCCTCTTTGTCTCTGGGTTTTGGTCACCATCCATGTCTGTTTCTATTTCTTTGTTTCTGTTTCTCTCTGTTTCTGTCTCTTACACTTCTACTCTCTTTGTCTCTGTTTCTCTGTGTCTCTCTCTCTCAGTTCCTCTGTCTCTATCTCTCCTGTCTCTGTGTTTTTTCTGTGTTTGTCGCTCTGTTTGCCTTTGTCTCTCTGACTTTGTCTTTCTATCTTTCTGGTTTTTGTCTCTATGTCTTTCTGTATCTCTCTATTTCTCTATATATCTCTGTCTCTGTTTCTCTATGTCTTGCTTTCTCTGTTTCTCTGTCACTCTTCGCTCTGTCTCTCTCTGTGTGTCAGTCTCTGTCTTTGTCTCTTCTTCTCTGGGTGTTCGTCTCCATCCATGTCTGTCTTTATCTCTCTGTCTCTTACTCTTCTATTCTCTTTGTCTCTGTTTCTCTATGTGTCTCTCAGTGTCTCTGTCTCTATCTTTCCCTGTCTCTGTCTGTTTTCTGTGTTCTGTGTCTCTGTTTGTCTTTGTCTCTATGACTTTATATGTCTTTCCTTCTGTCTACTTTTCTCTATATATCTCTCTGTGTCTCTTTGTTTCTCTCTGTCTCTGTTTTTCTCTGTCTCTTTCTCTTTCTCTCTTTTCTCTGTCTCTCTCATTTCTTTGTGTGTTTGTCTCTTTCTGTGTCGGTGTCTTTCTCTTTGTCCCTGTCTTTGTTTCTCCGCCTTTCTTCTCTCTTTGCCTCTTGTTCTCTCTCTCTGTCTTTTTCTCTCTGTGTATCTGTCTATCTTTTGTCTGTTGGTCTATGTGTATGTCTGTCTATCTTCTTTATGTGTGTGTGTCTGTCTCTCTGTGTACTGTTTTTCTGTTTGTCGCTTTCTCTCTGTTTTTGTCTGCATCTGTTTCTGTATCTCTCTGCCTCTGTCCCTCTATGTCTTCTGTTTTAGTCTCTTTGTCTCTGTGTCTTTGTCTCTGTATGTCTGTCAGTTTCTCTTTCGGGTTCTCTCTGTGTCTCTATCTCTATGATTTTCTCTCTCTCCTCTTCTCTTTCTCTCTGGCTCTGTCTCTCTTTCCTCTCTATTTTTCTCTCTCCTCTGTCGCTGTCTCTCTCCTCTCTCTGTGAGGCAGCAGGATATCATGGAACACCCTACCCTTGGACTCAGGAAGACTGGGGTTCCAATTCGTCCTCAGACTTTTCCCAGCTTCATTATCTCAGGGAAATCTCTGCATCTCCCTTGGTCTCTGTCCCTCTATGTCTTCTGTTTCAGTCTCTTTGTCTCTATGTCTTTCTCTCTGTATGTCTGTCAGTTTCTCTTTCGGGTTCTCTCCGTGTCTCCCTCTATCTCTATGTTTGTCTCTGCGTGTGTCTCTCTCTGTCTCAGCATATCTATCTCGGTCTCTGTCTCTCTTTCCTCTCTATTTTTCTCTCTCCTCTCTTTGTCTCTGTCTCTCTCCTCTCTCTGTGAGGCAGCAGGATCTCACGGACACAACCTACCCTTGGACTCAGTTGGACTAAATACACTGACTCCGGCAGTCACCTCACTTCATCCAATATAAGCTTATTTATAAAATAATACAACATAATGACTCATTGAGTAAGCCCTATATTATTAAAGAGACCTATGAGTTGGCTGTTATTATTAAAGAAAGTAGAGGTAGATGGGTCCAAGAGAGATAGGCCTTTGGTCCAAGCCTGTGATTACATTTGCCTACAGAACTTCCAGCATGGAAATGCTCTCCATCAGAGCAGATCAACTACTGTGTGACATGCTAATATTTAGCGAGCTGTCCATGGTACCGAGAGAGGAAATGATTTGCCTTGGATCACTCAGCTAGTATTTGTCAGAGGCAGAGGGCTTCTCAATCTCAAGGCCAGCCCTTGAGCCACTAAAGCATACTGCCCCTCTGATCCAGAACAGATTCTGGAGAGCCTCCAAGTGCTGTGAAATGTGTTAATTTCCTCACTTTTGTTATTTGTCAAGCTGGTGGTGTGAGAAGAGAAAACACTCCTTCAGAGGAGCCTGATCTAGGATAAATGGCTGGAGATAGGTGGGGTCCATAATAAGGACAAAGGGAGAAAAGGCAATTGTTTGTTCTGGTATCTGGGAGCCCCCTGCAAGAAAGAGGTAGTGATTTGGGGAGCCAGCAGAGAGCTGGTACTTGTTAGACAAAGATTAGAATGTGAGATGTCAGAGCTAGGAAGGACCTCAGGACAGAGAATGTCAGAATGGAGGAGACAGTCTTAGAAAAAAGAACATTGTGTGTGTGAGAGTGAGGGGGAGGAGGGTAGCTGTTTCCACCAGGCTAAGGATTTCTAAGAGTGGTTGCAATTCTGAGCCTAGGAAAATAAAGGACAGAAAAAGGAAAGGAGGAAAAGTAATCAGAAAAGGGAGAGAGGAAAAAAGAAGGAATAAGGTGAGGCTAAGGTGAGGAAAAAGAAATTATCCTTAGAGAACTAATCCAATCTAATCCAAAATCCTCATTTTCAAGCTGGGGAAACTGAGTCCCAGAGATGGAATGTAAATTGGCTAAGAAGGAAAAGTATGAAATAATGGGGGATAAGAAAGGAGATGGAGGGGGGGAAAAGGACTCTGACCTTGAAATAAGGTGGATTTCAGTTGTTCCTCTGCAAGAGTATCTGCTTGATATTGGAGTTGGCCATTTTGACTTTCAGGGGATGGAATTTGGCCCTAGAGTCGTCCTTTTCCCATCCACATCCACCTTTCAAGGTCCAACTCAATGAGCAGAAGATTCTTCTCTCCTTAAAGGAACCCACATGTGCAAAACTGTTTGTGGCAGCCCTTTTTGTAGGGGCAAGAAACTGGAAACTGAGTGGATGCCCATCAGTTGGGGAAGGGCTGAATAAGTGATGGTATATGAATGTTATTGAATGTTATTGGTGTATAAGAACGATCCGCAGGATGATTTCAGAGAGGCCTGGAGAGACTTGCATGAACTGATGTTGGGTTTCTGGAGGCCGGCTGCCTTGGGACTCTGCTGGGATGCTGGGGATACATGAGGTTCTCACTTTTGCATTTGTATATTTGATCTATTATAATATGCATTTACACATGAAATCCGTGAAAAAAGGACTGTTTCATGTTTGTCTTTGTGTTCCCAGCACTCATTGTAGGGTCTGGCAAATAATAGGTACCAAATTACTGCTTTTTCATGAATTAATTGCAATTTAAAATGATAACACGGTCTCTTGCTGACATCTTGTGTCTAAAGTTGAAACAGCAGGTAACCTTAATCATAAAGGCGCCGTCCTGTGGCCAACTCAGATATTAAGTCTGCCATCCGGTGTCCACACCCTGGTATTACACTCTGGCTCCTTTTAAATCCCAGATTTCCTGGATTTTCACTGACAGCAGCCACTTGCCAGCCATTGAAAGGGCATGAAGCCAGCAGAAAAGCGTCCAAGGAAAGGCTGGATTTTGGAAGGGAAGTGATGGATCTCCCCAATGTCGGCAGGGATTCCTAGTAAGTCCCCCCCTATCTAATACAGTCTCCTGTACTATACTTTACCTGGAAAAGGTCCAAAGCCACATGGTTTTCTTCCATGGAAGCAGAGACAGCACGGAGCGGATTTAAGTCCAGGACGGGCCTGTCGCCCATCCACAAGAGCAAAGCTCAGAAGAAATAAATACAAGGAAAACAGCTGATCATTTTCCTAAGTGTTCTTACCTTGGAAAGAAAATGATCAACGGAATATCCCAAGTTTGACGTATATGGGACCTTTATTAAAAACAACCCTGCAAAGGTAGATCTGTCTGGGTATCCTGGACTTACTCAATAAGTCATTATTTTATAAATAAGCTCATATTGGATTAAGTGAGGTGACTGCTGGAGTCAGTGTATTTAGTCCAACTGAGATTTACATCCGTCTCCTTTCCCTCCAATGGCAGTGTTCTGAAAAATGGCCCACGTTCTCCATCTCTGTCCCAGCTCTCCATCCTCCACAAAGCTGTTCCTCTGCCTTTTCTGTTTCAGCCAAGCTGTTCCCATGTGCAGTCTACACCTCCTGCCTCATTTCCCTGTCTCCCAGTCATCCCTTAGGGTCTTCATTGTGACTCAATGGGTCTCCTAGCAACAGACTTAGCCCTAGAGGAAACACTAGAGGCCATGAGCCCAAATCCTTCTTTGGACAGAGACCAAGGGAGATGCAGAGATTTGCCTGAGATAATGAAGCTGGGAAAAGTCTGAGGAAGAATTGGAACCCAAGTCTTCCTGACTCCAAGGGTAGGTTGTGTCCATGAGATCCTGCTGCCTCACAGAGAGAGGAGAGAGAGAGAGACAAAGAGAGGAGAGAGAAAAATAAAGAGGAAAGACAGAGACAGAGACAGAATGAGACACACACACACATACAGAGAGGGGATACAGAGTGAGACAGAGACAGAGAGAGACACAGAGAGAGACAGAGACAGAGACAGAGAAAGAAACAGAGAGAGACACAGAGAGAACCCAAAAGAGAAACTGACAAACAGACATATAAACAGAGACAAAGAGACTGAAACAGAAGACACAGAGGGACAGAGGCAGAGAGATACAGAGACAGATGCAGACAAAGACAGAGAGAAAGAGACAGAGAGACAGTACACAGAGAGACAGACACATACACACACAGAGAAAGAAGATAGACATACACATAGACAGACAAAAGATAGAGAGATACACAGAGAGAAAAAGACAGAGAGAGAAAGAGAGGCAAAGAGAGAAGAAAGGCGGAGAAACAGGCAGGGACAAAGAGAAAGACACTGACACAGAAAGAGACAAACACAGAGAGAAATGAGAGAGACAGAGAAAAGAGAGAAAGAGAAACAGACAGAGAGAAACAGAGACAGAGACAAACAAAAAGAGAGACAGAGAGAGAGATATAGAGAAAAATAGATAGAAAGATAAAGTCATAGAGACAAAGACAGAGACACAGACAGAAAACGAACGGAGACAGGGAGATATAGAGACAGAGAAACTAAGAGAAAGAGAGTCATATAGAAACAGAGACAAAGAGGAGAAGAGTGAGAGACGGAGATAGAGATAGAGACAGACATGGATCGAGATAAACACTGAGACACACAAAGAGAGAAGGAGCAAAGAGAGAGAGAAACAGAGACAGAGAAGACAAATAGAGAAACAGAGATACAGAGAGACATAAGAGACCGAAAAACACACAAAAAGAGAGACAAAATCATAGAGACAAAGAGAAACAGAGACACAGACACAGAAAAAAACACAGAGACAGGGGGAGATAGAGACAGAGAAACAGAGAGAGAGACATAGAGAAACAGAGACAAAGAGAATAGAAGAGTGAAAGACAGAGAGAGACAGAGACAGAGAAATAAAGACAGACATGGATGGACAGAAACACCCAGAGAAAAAGAGACAAAGACAGAGACACACAGTGAGAGACAGAGCAAAGAGTGAGAAAGAGAAACAGAAAGACAGAGAGAAACAGAGAGAGAGACCAATAGAGAGACAGAGAGAGATGGAGACAGAAAAAAAAGACAGATAGAAAGAGATGCAAAGTCATAGAGACAAAGAGAAACAGAGACACAGACACAGAAAGACAGAGACAAAGGGAGATAGAGACTGAGAGAGACATAGAGAAACAAAATCAAAGAGAATAGAAGAGTGAGAGACAGAGAGAGACAGAGACAGACATGGATGGAGACAAACACCCACAGAGAAAGAGACAGAGACACAGAGACACAAAGAGAGAGACAGAGCAAAGAGAGAGAAACAGAGACAGAAAGACAGAGACTAAGAGAGACAGAGAGCAATAGAGACAGAAACAAAAGGAAGAAAGAGAGAGAAAGCCATAGAGACAAAGAGACACAGACACAGACACAGAAAAAGACCTGTTAAACCCTTTGATAATTTGTTTTTGAAGCAATGTGAGAGAAATAATATTAACCTATCTAAGGCTGCTGACTATTGAAACTTGCTTTCTGAGGTAGAATCTCTTGCGACTTTATGTTGATATTATTTCATGTCATAGAGAAATAGTAAAATGAGTATTATTTGTGATAATTGAATTTTTGTTTTATTTTAATAATAATGATTTTTTAAAGACTTGCTAAACTTTTCAAATTAACTGTTATTGCATCCAAATTACAAAAGAAATAGTAAATGTATCTGTGCCTCATGATTGGAGAAACTAGCTGTCTGAGTTAGGATCTTGCACGGTTCTAATTTCATATTATTGCATATTATATAACCATACTTGAGTGAATATTATTTGTCCTATTTTAAAGGTTGTTCTAATTTCATAATAATGTATTTTTAAAGATCTGTCAATCTCTTTTCATTATCTGTTATTGTATCACCATAAGACAAATCATAATTACTGTATCTAGCCCTGCTTCTTATTGAAACAAACTGATTGAGGTAGGATCTTTGGGATTTTAATTTGATATTATTTCCTAGTAAATGCACATAGTACAATGAATGTTATTTGTGATAAGTTAATAATGGTTTTACTTTAATACTAATGATTATTTTTAAAGACCTGTTAAATTTTTTATTAACTCTTATTTCATCAACATGAGAAGTAATAATAATTATTATTATTATAATTATAATAATAGGAAAAACTACATATAGGCTTGGCAAAGCACGAAACTTCTATTTGAGGTGATATTTGTTGGGATTTTAATTTGATATTATTGCAAATTGTATAAACATTATAATTAATATTATTTATGGTAATAAAATGTTTTTTTTATTTTAATCGCTATGATTCTTTTCAGGACCTGTTGAACTTTTTCATTAACATTTATCGCCTCAACATGAGAGAAAAATAATAATATCTAACCGTAGTGATTAGTGAAACTTGCTGTTTGAAGTAGGATATTTTGGGAATATACTTGGTATTATTTAATATGATATGGACATCCTATAATGAATTATGTTTGTGATAGTTTAATGGGTGTTTTACTTTAAGAATAATGATTCTTTTTTAAAGACAAGTTAAACTGTTTCCATTAACTGTTACAGCATCAACATGAGAGAAATAATAGTAACTGTATGTAGCCATGGTGATTAGTGAAACTTGTTGCCTGAGGTAGCATCTTTTGGGATTTTAATTTGATATTACTTTATATTATATTTACGTCCTAAAATGAATATTATTTGTGATAATTTAATGTATGTGCTATTTTAATCATTATTATTCTTCTTAAACACCTGCCAAACTTTTTCATTTACTTTATTGCATGAATGTGAAAAATAATATTAATAAATGCATTTTGGCAGTTAGTGAAATTTATGGTCTCAGGAAGCATTTTGATTTAATATTATTACATATCTTATAACCGTGCGATAATAATTATTGTTTGTGATATGTTAATAATTTTTTAAAAATAATTATTAAACTTTTTAACTGTTATTGCATCAACATGAGAAATAACAACCATAACAATATCTAGGCCTGGGAATTAGCAAAACTTGCTATCATAGGGGGAATCTTTTGGGATTTGAATTTGATATTGTTTCATATTATATAGACATCCTATAATGATTACTGTTTAATCATTGTTTTATTTTAATAATAATGGTTTTTTTATAGACCTGTTAAACTTTTTCATTTACATTTAATGCATCAAAATAATGGAAGACATAATAACTGTACCTAGTCCTTGCGATTAATGAAACTAGTTGTCTTATTTAGGATACCATGGGGTTCTAGTTTAATATTATAGCATATTATATACACATAATGAAATGAATATTTTTGTGATATTATAAAGGCTGTTTTAAGTCAATAATAATGACTTTTTTAAAGACCTGTTAAACCATGAGAAAATAATAAGAAGAATATCTAGGTCTAATGATTAATGTAAACTTCTGTAAAAGGCGGGACTTTTGGGGACTTTAATTTGATGTTATTTCCTAACTCCATCTAGGCCTGGTGATTAGTGAATCTAGGTGTCTGAAGAAGGACCATTTAGGATTTGTTTGATAATCCATATGACATATACATATAGTAATTATTGTTTGTGATAATTTAATTGTTTCATTTTGATGATATTGGTTCCTGTTTAGAAACCTGTTAAATATGTTTATAAATGGTTATTGCATCAAGAAGGGAGAATAATAATAATAATAAGTGTATCTTGGCCTATTCATTCCATAGACATTCTCTAATGAATATTGTTTGTGATAATTTATTGGTTGTCTTGTTTTCATCATAATGATTCTGTTTTGAAGATCTGTTAAACTCTTTGATTAATTGTTATTGAATCAACAAGAGAAATAATAATCATAAAAGCATTTAGGTCTGGTGATTATTGAAGTTTACTGTCAGAGTAATATTTTTGTGATATTATAAGGTTGTTTTAAGTCAATAATAATGACTCTTTTTTAAAGACCTGTTAAACCATGGGAAAATAAGAAGAATATCTAGGTCTAGTGAGTAATGTAAATTTCTGTAAAAGGTGGGACTTTTAGGGACTTTAATTTGATGTTATTTCATATTACATATACATAGCATAATAATTATTGTTTGTTGCAATTTAATCATTGTTTTATTATAATAATAAAAATGGTTGGTTTGAAAAAAAACCCTGTTATCCTATTTCATTAACATAAGGAAAATTATAACTTTATCTAGCCCTAGTGCCTAGTGAAACTTGCTGCCTAAGGTAGGATTTTGTGTGATTTTAAGTTGATATTATTGCATAAGATATAGACATACTATGATGAATGTTATCTGTGATTATTTTATTTTCACAATAATGATTCTTTCTTGTAGACCTATTAAACTTTTTATTAAGTTTTATTGCAACAACATGAGAGAAAAATAGTTATTGTGTCTAGCCTTGGTGTTTAGTGAAACTTGCTATCAATGGTAGGATCTCTTCAGGTTTTAATTTGATACTATTTCATAACATATAGACATAACAAATGTTATTTGTGATAAATTAATGGTTGCTTTATTTTAATAAAACTGATTCTTTTTGAAAGACTTGTAAAACCCTTTCATAAACTGTTATTGCATCAAAATAAGAGAAACAATAACTGTATGTAGGCCTGCTCCTTACAGAAACTTGCTGTCTAGGTAGGATGACTTGGGATTCTAATTTGATTTTATTTCATATTTTATAGACTATCTATAATCAATATTATTTGTGATCATTTAATCATTGCTTTATTTTAATAGTAGTGATTCTTTTTAAAGACCTATTTAATTTTTGATTAACTTTTATTGCATCAAAATGAGAAAAATAATAGTAACTGGCATTGTGATTACTGAAACTTGCTGTTTGAGACAGAATCTCTTGGTATTTTAGTTTGATACTATTTCATATCTTATAGACATACTGTGATAATTATTGTTTGGGATAGCTTAATGGTTGTTTTATTTTAATATTAATCAATTTTTTTTAAAAGACCTGTTAAACTTTTTCCACTACTTTTATGGCATCCAAATGAGGGAAATAATAATAACTGACATTTACTGTATGAGGTAGGTTGTCTTGGGATCTTAGTGTGATATTTTTCATAATATATAGACATCCTATAATGAATATGATTTGTCATAATTTAACGATTTTGTTATTTTAATAATATTCTTTTTTAAAGAGTTGTTAAATCTTTTCAATAACTGTTATGGTATCAGCATAAGCTACATAATAAATAATAATTACTGCATGGAGTCCTGGTAATTAGTGAAACAAGCTGTCTGAAGTTAAGATATCTGGGGTTTTAATTTGATGTTTCTTATTATACAGACATAGTAAACTAAATAGTAGTTGTGATAATTTAATGGCTGTTTTGTTTAAGTAATAATGATTCATTTTTTAAAAACTGTTAAATGTGTTCATTAAATGTTATTGCATCAGCATGAAAAATAATGACTATATCAAGGTCTGATGATTAGTGAAACTTCCTCTCAGAGGTAGGACAATTAGGATTCTAATTTGATATTATTTCATATTTTTTAGAAATAATAGATTGCATATTATTGGTGATAACAGTTGTTTTATTTTAACCATTAAGAATATTTTTTAAAGAACTGTTATCCTTTTGCATTAACTAGTATTGCATCAACATGAGAAATAATAATAGAATCTAGGCTGGTGATTACTGAAACTTGCTGTTTTAGGTAGGAAATTTGGGGATTTTAATTTGATATTATTCCATATTATGTAGACATACTATAATAATTATTTTTGTGATAATTTAATACTTGTTTAATTTTATAATAATAATTCTTTTTAAAAAACCTTTTAAACTCTTTGATAAAAATCACTTATTACATGAAAATGAGAGAAGCATTAATTTTATCTAGGCCTAGTATTTACTGAAACTTGCTTTCTGAGCCAGGATCTTTTGGGATTTTAATTTGATATTAATTCATATCATATAGACATCGTATAATACTTAATATTTTTGATAATTTAATGATTGTTTTATTTTTAATAATAAGGATTTTCTTTTAAAGACTTGTTAAACACTTTCATAAACTGTAATTGCATCAAGAAGAGGGAAATAATAATAATTGCATCAAGGCCTACTCGTGACTGAAACTTAGAGTCTGAGTAAGTTGTTTTGCCATTCCAAGTTATTATTATTTCATATTATATAGACATTCTATATTGCACAATCTTGTGATAACTTAATGTTTGTCTTCTTTTTAATAATAATGATTCTTTTTCAAAGACCAAGTAAACTTTTTCATCAATTGTTTTTGCATTAACATGAGAAATAATATCAACAACAATATCTAGGCCTGGTGATTAGGGAAACTTCTTAGAGTAAGGATCTTTGGGGATCTAATTTTGATATTATTTCATATTATATAGACAGAATAATAATTTACATTTTAGATAATTTAATGGATTTTTGTAATAAATTAATGGTTGTTTTATTTTGATATAATGATTCCTTTTTAGAAACCTGTTAAACTCTTTCATAAATGGCTATTGCATCAACAAGAGAGAAGTAATAACAATTCCATCTAGGCCTGGTGATTAGTGAATCTAGGTGTCTGAAGAAGGATCATTTAGGATTTGTTTGATATTCCATATGACATATACATATAGTAATTATTGTTTGTGATAATTGAATTGTTTCATTTTGATGATATTGGTTCCTTTTTAGAAACCTGTTAAATAAGTTTATAAATGGTTATTGCATCAAGAAGGGAGAAATAATAATAATAATAAGTGTATCTTGGCCTATTCATTGCATAGACATTCTCTAATGAATATTGTTTGTGATAGTTTATTGGTTGTCTTATTTTAATCATAATGATTCTTTTTTGAAGATCTGTTAAACTCTTTGATTAATTGTTATTGAATCAACA
>JAJPUD010031854.1:0-12269 GCA_023553655.1 Myrmecobius fasciatus | reverse complement strand
TCTCTCTCTCTCTCTCTCTCTCTCTCTCTCTCTCTCTCTCTCTCTTTGTCTCTCTGTCTCTCTCTTTCCTTCTCTCCCTCCCTCCTTCTCTCTCTCTCTGTTTTTCTCTCTTCTCTCTCTGTCTCTGTTTCTCTCTCTCATAAACACACACACAGACACACATATTTTTTTTTCTGACCCAGATTCTGTGATTTCAACTCTCTATATAAGTTAAAAGTTTACAAATGTCTTATAGCTTATAGTCTTAGAGATTTGCTTGTGCCATTGTGCTTTACTTTTTATTCTTTTTAAAATCTCATCATTTAAAATAGGATTTTTAACTTCTCTCCTGGGTCTGATTCAAATATTATGTTTCCACTACAGTTTAGTATTTTAAAGTTTGAATTCAACACATGTTGTTTTTTGAAAGAAGGTTTTTATTACTTTTCATTAATGGCTTAGCTTGATATTTACATTGGGCTGATATGGCATTCTTTAAGATGACAAATAATTCTAGAAACCATTTAATGTGGAATTTGGGTTTATTTCAAAGAACTGTGCCAGTCAGTGTATGCTTTTCTCAATATAAAAGAAAATGGACAGGCACAGTTCTTTGAAATAAGCCTAAATTGCACATGAAATGTTTTCTAGACTCTAGAGAATAATACAAGTTTCTGAGGCTCCATTTGGGCTCATCTATCCTAACTCCAGCCTCAGATCTCTATCCACCATTCCATTTGCTACCTCATTTAAATCATTACATGTTCAGAGTTAAGTGACTCTTATTGTCACCCAAACTAATATACTGACAATTCTATTACCTAGAAATGACTACTTTTTAAACTTTTTTAATCATTTTTTTTTGGTATCTTCATCATATTCACAGAATGTCTTGTACAGATTAGTTGCTTAAAAATACTTGTTGATTTAATAAGGCCTTAGGAATTCATGATATTTTCTAATATTGTCATATGATTTAATTCTTTGAACAAATTTTAAAGTTTAGGAAATTTTAAAATTGATTTCTTAAAGATTTAACTTAATCATTATAATTAATAAAATGAAGGCCTCAAAGCTTATTCAAAAAAACAATTTCACATACAAGTTCAAGAGAAGAGGTAATATTTTTCAGCGGATCACATATTTCACAATGTGCAATTAAGTGAAGGATATAAGAAAATTAAACATTTCATTGGTTTTTTGTTTGTCATAAAAACAGAACTCAGGATATTTAATTCCTTTTGTAGAAGGAAAAAATCATGTTGCCTGAAAAGCATTTTTTCTGGCAATTCAGTGTACCTCAAGCCTCATATAGTACCAAGGACATTCATGTCAATTATATATCAGTATACATACATACATATATATATATGTATACATATACATATATATATATCTTTGTTGTAAAGTAAATTTCATAGGAAATATTTAACCATATAAGTGCATGTTTTCTTCTCCATTAGAAGGTAAACTCTTTGAAGTCTGGAACTGATTCTTTTTCCCCTTTGTATCTCTAACCTAGCAGAGTTTCTGGTAAGTACTTAGTAATAAGTATTTTGTTTCTGGTAATTCGAAGTATCCTGTTACTAATTACCTTCCTAAGTATTTAAATACTGTTCATGATTGATTCCATTGAAAAGGAATAGAAGTAAAGGCACATCGTGTTAAGAATACATATTTATTCATTAACCTACTCTTTGATTTACATGGGGCATCAGTTAAATAGGTGCCTTATAAAATACTGACTTTTCCATGAGTCCTGCAAACCACACAAACACTGTAAATATTCCACCAATAAGCAAGGTCTGGAGTAAGTGCCCATTTTGCCAATTTTTCATTTAGCATGTTTCTGCTGTTTTCTGCTCTCCCATCCAGTGTGTAAGAAAACTACAACTGAATTACTTCTAAATGCAATTGGTCTCTGTGTATGAACCCTCCCTCTCCAAGCTGACATTGATTTCCTCCGTATTATGTGATCGCAAAAGCAATTTGAACTGATACTTATCCTTCTGAATACTGATGGATCTTTTATGCTTTGTATAGTTTTACCTTCCCACCTCCCCTCCCCTGTGTCAAAGAGAAGTCTTTTTCAAGATTAGATTCCTCAGATGTATTTTATTTAAAAGAATATTTCTAACTTGATTTTTTCTTTTCAGGGAGAACTTTCTTCTCTAACTCATTTAGTGCAATGGAAATTTAGACAACATTTCTCAGGGGGTAACTACATGTGTAAACCAGTTGAACAATTTTCCCTTAGCCAGTAAAATCAGACAAAAAAAAACAGTCGCTTAGAACATCTTAATAAGTCAAAAAAGTGAAACCATTCAGTGTGTGTAAACTACTATTTATATAGCACTTTTATGGTTGCAAATAATTTTTGCATATTTGACTTCATTTCAATTTTGTAACAAATCTGGAACATAGGTATTATTTTTTCCAGTTTTACAGATGAGGAAACAGAAGCTGAGAAAACTGAAATGCCTTTTCTTGGGGCACAATGCCTATTAACTGTAAAATTCAAATTCATGTCTTTTTGACTCCAAGTAGGCTAAAGATAGGCTAAAGAAGCTGGGAAGGCAGAAATGGAATAGACAAAGGCTATGTATGACCTTTCTCTTTTCCTTTTTTACTCCCACTGAAATGTGATTGTAGAGCTGTCAATGGAATTTGGAAATAATGAAAAATAAATGCAAGCTTCTTGAGGCATCTCTACCTATCTATTTTTCTGTCTGTAGACCTGTTATCTATCTATCCTTCCATGCATTCATTATTCATCTATCCATCCATCTAATTTATCTATATTTCTATCCTTTTTTCCTTATCTTTCATTCTATTTATCTATACATTTATTTATTCATTCTTCATTCTTCATGCATTAAAAAAGTCTCAATAAATATTTGCTGTTTTGGTTTGAATGGAAAAGTGTCATGAAAATGGAAATGTTAAGATGTCTTTGTCTTTCTTCCTCCCTTCCTTCCTCCTCTCTGTCTCTGTCTCTGTCTCTTCCACTCCTTCCCTCCTCCCTCTCTCCCCCCTTCTCTCTCCTCTTTCTCTTCTTCTTCTCTCTCTCTATTTTTTCCTCTCTCTCTCTGTTTGTCTTTGTCTCTCTCTGTCTTTCTGTCTCTCTTTCTCTCTCTCTCTTTTCTGAAGGAAGTTGAGAATAGGGAGAAATTGATCTTGACCTTAAAATATGAAGGTGAAATAGTGCAGATAATCCAAAGTACTAATGATAGGAGATGACATGATTTAAGGAAAGAAACATTGAATATGGAGTTAGAGATCCTGTGTTCTAATCCTGGCTTTGATAATTGAATCATTTACAAATTAAGGGTGAAAATATATTTTTTAATTTTTAATTTAAATATAACTTTTTTCATCTATCACTGTAAATGAAAGCAAGGAGAAGCATTGATTACAGAAGAGTAAATATTGAACAAGCGGACTTACAAAACCAGAATATTTCCCAGATGGGTACTTATGATTTACTACTAGTATTACTACTACTACTACTACTACTACTACTACTACTACTACTACTACTACTACTACTATTACTACTACTACTATTATTCCTGCTACTACTACTACTACTACTACTATTACTATTACTACTGCTACTATTACTCCTGCTACTACTATTACTACTACTGCTACTACTATTAATACTACTACTACTAC
Organism: Myrmecobius fasciatus; assembly: GCA_023553655.1. NCBI lineage: Eukaryota > Metazoa > Chordata > Mammalia > Dasyuromorphia > Myrmecobiidae > Myrmecobius > Myrmecobius fasciatus. The sequence goes on along the minus strand of JAJPUD010031854.1, from coordinate 8,612 downwards.
TACTATTATTACTACTACTACTATAACTATTACTACTACTACTACTACTACTATTACTACTACTACTACTACTACTACTACTACTACTACTACTACTACTACTCCTACTACTACTACCACCACCACTATGGCTACTACCATTATTACTACTAATTTGGTATTCACCACCAGTTAGCCACTAGGTTTGGAGAGAATTTATTTTCAGGCAAAATAGTTTTTAAACTATTATTTAAAAGTATTATGTTCCAGGGATTTATTTAGCATTCAAAGAAAGGTAAAAGATAGTCCATGCTCTAGGTCTAAAAAAGGAAAGAAAAAAACAGTTCAAATATGCTAGACTGTGATTGGCCTCCAGGATCTGCAACAGGATAGATTGTCATTCCATTGGCATAGCATAGAGATTAGGATTATGAAGGCATAATATTAACATTAGAATGAATAACTCCTTTATTCATAGAGCAGGTTTCCTCTGAAAAAGCACTACTCATTTTGAGAAGGAAAATATAAAATTCTCACTTTCTGTGTTACATGACCACATAAAAAATTTTGTGAACCCAGACAAGGTATTTCTCTTCTCATATTCTCCATGTTTTAATGGTCCTTCTAACTTTTTATCCTAATAATATGTAGAATATTAACATTTACAGATGGATATTTTCATCACCCAAAAATATGAAAAAAAGAAAAATCTTTGAATACTGAAAATTTTGTTTCTGTGCCAGAGTTGCTTTCCATATGTGTGTGTATTTGTGTATGTACATTTTAAATCTACCAGTTTACATTTTCTAAGTATTCAATTTCTAAAGGTTCAGAAAGATATGGAAAAAGTCAATTCTCTTGGTCTAAAGCTGCATATACTTCTGCTTCCTTAAGTTCAATTTAGAAAAGATTAAGGTGACAGTCAGGGGATCCTTCTAAATGATTTTTACTAGATAAGAAATTTAATCTAAGTAAAGAAAGAAAAATGAAGTTTTAGATTTAGAACTGGTCTTAGTGTCAAGCTATTTAGGTTTGAGTCTTATCTCTGACATTCATAGATTTTGTGACATCATTCCAGGCTCTTGACCTCTCAATGTTTTAAGCAACACATTAACTCTATAGATTTTTATATCAGTGGGATGACATAGCAATGATCCATGAATCCACAAGTTTGGTTAAAAAAACCTAAAAAAGCAAAAACAATGAAAAGAAAAACAAAAACAAAAATATAAAAACACCACACAGACTGCTGCAAAATATAATAATATGTAACCTACAATAGGAGACATCTGGCAAACATCTACATGTGCATGAAACTGATAAATAACTCTTTTCTCCTTCCAATGCCTAAATACATGCATGCACTCAATTAATGTTTTTGAGATTACTTGGAATTGCTATTCACATCAGTTCCCTGGTTCTGAGGAGAAAACCAAAATGCCCTCTTATTGATATCTTACTCATGAAGTAGAGGAAAATTAGATTTTCAGTAGAAAATTGGTTGTTACCCCCATTAGACTGCTGCTTCTTCTTCACAGAAATTTAACTTGTTGGAGAATAACTCAGTGGCACAACATTATCAGAAATAAATCAGGAGTTGCTCAGCATGGTTTTAATCATATTCTCCATTTGAGTATTTTCTTCTATAATTTAGGAGAATTTAAAGGAACTGTTGCTCTCCATCAAATTTGATGAGTTATTAGAACATGTGCAGTAAGATTTGTGCAATTTGGTCATAGTATAAGATTCTCTTCTTCACTTTTCTTTATAGATGATTACTGGCATTGAGAAGCAAAATGATACACTAATTTGCTGAATATAACCTTATTCAGACAATATAATTAGAGCTTATTCATATTTTTGTGGTACTGAAATATCTTAAAAAATAAATAAAGTCCTTGTTGCTGAAGTCCTGATATTGTCAAATGATTCATTCTGGAATTTGAATAATGAAATTGATACTATTTTGCCACTGCATCTTAAAGAGCATTAAACCTTTCCATTTGATGTGCATCTGGAATTTGCAGATACACTTATTTTCAAGGTGCTCTCCTAAGCAATTTGAATACAAATAAAAATAAGATAGAAATCATCTTCAAGAAGCTTACATTGTAGTAAGAGGAAAAAAAAACCATTTAAGAGCAAACAGGAAAATGAGGATCTTATCAGGGAACCAACCAAGGGGTAGAGTGGAGAGAAGTTCCAGAGAGGGAGTAGAATTTAATGTGAAAGAAGCAAAGTTAGAATCCCTCAAGAAATTATTACTTAGGCTAAAAACTCATCAAGTAGGAGAATTGGTTTAAGGATGGGGCCATGGAGAGGTAATTAGGAGGAGGGACTATCTTTTTTTTATACTCCTAGTACTTTTCACATAAGTGTTTAATATACTCTCCATTTATTCATTCATTCATTTTCTCTTTATTCTTCTTTTTCCTTTGTAGCACTTGACACCTGACTGCTGTTTTTTCCTGACTGATTTCTTCTCTCTAGATTATTATGTAAGTATTTTCAAGATTTTCCTCTTGCTTTACTGATTACTCTTTCCCAGTCTGCTTCCCTGGTTAATCGTCCCTATTATATAACCCCTACCTGTGGTTGTTTAATTTTTATTTTATATCTCCAGGACCTCATATAAGGTTAGCCACAGAACAGGTGGCTAATTAATGATTGTTTATGGATTGAATTTTTTTCTTTCAATTCAGACTAAACCTAAGTCTACATAACACTGAAACATTTTTTTCAATCATCTCTGAGTCCAACAATTTAGGCATCCTTCCTGTATCACTGGGAATAGCAGTCTCCTTCTGACTTCTCATCTTGTTTAACTATTGCGCTTTTCTATAATAAATCCATTGCAAAAAGTGACCCAATAATTTCCTGGCCTTTTTCTATTTCTTTTATTATCTTGGGGTTATCAATGAAGTAGTCAAATTAATTATGTTATTCATTAGTGTTACTCCTTTTCTGGTCATATGATTATATAATGCAACATTCAAGTCATCTTTAATAATGTCATGGCCTAATTAGGACCATCATAAATTTTTCCTTTGACTTTTAGATCACATTATATTGTTTTTGTTTAGATTTTCACTTGTTTCTAACTTTATGTGACTCCATAGACTTTTGTCAAGAGGGTTTTCTGGACAAAGATACTGGAAGGGTTGGCCATTTCCTTCTCCAGTAATTAGGCCACTTAAAATTTTGATTCATCATAAATAATTGTATTTTTTCATCTGAATCAATATAGTACAACTATGAGAATATTAGAAATAAAAATATATTTCTTATTTTTCTGAGAGGGAATAGCTTGGAATCAAAGAAAGGGTTCTATTATTTTCATATACAATCCAGTATGTATTTCTTTTCCTTTTTATATCAGAGGAAAAGATTATAAATCATCAGATGTGGCATCCCAAAAGGTTTGTAATTTTGTCATAATATGGGAAATTGAAATTCTTTTCCTTATTTTCCTAAAAGTGCTACCATTATGCTGGAAGCCTTTTAACATTCTTCATTCACAACGTCTACATCTATAGGCTGAAATACTTCACAGTGACACATGAATTATGTCTTTGATTTGTGTGTAAATTGGAGTTCACGAAGTCTCCAGCCTCATTCTTTCTTCCAGAGTCATCACTGTCCAGTGGCAGGGCAGAGTCAAGATCAATGGTGGTGATTCAACATGCAGTGGATGACCTTGATATCTTCAATGTCCACCCAGGTTCTTCCATAACTTGCTTCAGGTGCTTTCTTACTCGATGAAACAAATTTTTCTCATTTTCCCATTCCACCAAAGGAAGTTTTTACATGCTTAGGGTAGATACTCTCCAACTCACCATAGGGTTTGAAACACCTTGGTTACCTTCATGTTAATTAACAGTTGAAATCATGGAGGGCGGGGAGTTTTATTGATTATCAAATCTGATTTAAATGCATTTTTTTGCTTTTTTGATCAAACAATCAAACAGAATTTAATGTGAACAGAGCCTATATATCTCTAAATAAAGCCTTTGTAAAAGAGTATTGATCATGTCCTCCTGAATAAAATAAAAGAAAGGAGCTTTATCTGAACTAGATAAGAGATTTGGAAGTCTAGAAGTGGAGTGGAAGGAGACATATCCTATAGAGCTTGACTAATAATTGGAAGCTCTAGGTTTGCAGCAAAAAGGGGAAAAAAAGAAGATTTAGATGTGGAAAAGGATTGTGTCAGACAAGGCAACCTGTTCAATAGGCATCTCAGAGCAGAAGACCAGCATGATACCTCTTCTGTTATACAGCCTTTAAATACTTGAGGACAGATATCATGTTTTTTTTTTTTAATTTGTTCCTTCTTCAGTCTAATTACCCTCCAGCTATTTGGTAGCATCCTGGGGTCTTTCCCCATTCTGATTGCCTTCTAGGCATTCTCCAGCTTATCAATGTCTGTAATAGAATGGATCACACAGAACAGTGCATAGATACTCATGATCAAGGCAAAGAATATTAGAAAATCACGTCTAGTCTTTGACACTAAGTCTCTTAAGAGAGATTGAATTTGCTTTTTTGAGTGTCACTGAAAGAAAAGGAAGCTTTCTCCTAATTTATTTCTTTAAGTCAATTCATCTGATAAATTAATTACTAGTTAATGGACTAATTAAATCACCTACCACTCTATATCAGCAGGTTTCTAATAGAAGTAAAAGCTTAATATATGAAAGTGACTTAATGGACCATTTTGATTTTCTCCCCCTCCTGACAGGTTCAGAATGATGTGTGAGGAGCAGTTATAAATGTTCACTCATATTTCTGCATAATGTAGAACTTACCACCTAGAAATTTGGTAATACAGAAGGAAGAATAGAAAATTGCTTGCCACAGTCATGTTCTTAAGCTATTAAGAACACTGAATCAAAGAGATCAAGCTCCTGTATAATTTTCAGATTATTCCCATTATTTCAATATGGCATGTTCATAATCATTGTAAAATTGACTATCAATAGAGAGATCATTAGACGATTTCAAGAATGAGGCTCCTTGAGTCAAATAGAATTAACACTTTCAAGTAATATTTATTTTAACTTGTTAACCTCTGATTGCAACAAATATTTTAAAAGAATTTATTGTGCATAATACATTTTGCTGGATGGTAAGTATATGAAAATAGATATGAAATATGTCTTGCTATCTGAGAAGATCTACCCTGATAGATGTAGGTCAAGACACTGCTAACAATATCACAAGGAAGGAGTCAAGTGCAGAGAAAAATTACAGTTAAAATGCTCCAACAATCATATCTCAACATGTTTGTGGAGCAACTAGAACCCTTTTTGGGAAGTGAGAGGACCTGGCTTTTCAATTTTTAGATTTGCTTCTTCCTATCAGTGTGACAGTGAGACATCTCTGTGACTCAGTTTCCTCATCTATAAGATAAGGAGTTAACACCAGGAGATCTTTAAGGTCCATTTCAACTCTATATTTGTGACCTGATTGTGGCCATAAATAAATTGATTAACTCTTCTGAACCTCAGTTTCCTCAATTGTAAAATTAGGAATTTGAATTTAAAAATGTTTAATGCTATTCCTAGCTCTAAATTCATTATCTGGAGGCTTCATTTCAGCACAACAGCTTTGGAATCCCCACTTTATGGTTTGCAAATTCTTCTACATATAACCTTTACAAACATTCATCACTATAAGAATGTAAAGCAGGTACTATTGGCCCTGTATTATAATTAAGGAAACTGAGGCAAACAGGTTAAGTGGTATGCCCTGAGCCTCACAGTTTGACACTTTCTGAGAATATACTGAATTAAATATAGTTTTCAAAATGCTTAGTTTAAAATGGGAACAGGGAAAAACAAGGGTACAAAGATCACATTTGTGAATGCTCACTTTTTTTTTAAAATTACTTTGAGAAATCTACACAGCACTGGCAAATTGCTGATCAGTCATAGAATGTGTTGTCTATTATACCTCATGGTAGAAGTCATGGAAAATTCCTCCTATAACCCTGTTAAAAATTGTTGTATCATTTTATGTTCAAACAATGTAATCTCATCATTATTCAAATAAATTAAATTCTACTCTGGTGCTTCCTTCTTTCCTTATGACATTGAGGTGACTTTGATTTCTCAAAGACCATGAAAATAGAATCTAAGCTTATTATGATATTTTGTAGGAAATGATATAATGGGGAAACTTTCAGTTTCTGAATTGCACTAGATTCTGTCCAATTCTCGTATCAAATTCCTTCCAATTCTCATTATCCTAATGAGCAGAAATATATCTTACAGAGCCCCCACTGCTAACTGTGGAATAGGCTAGTGCATCAGTAGGTTTTCTGCTGAAAACCTCAAAAAGACTCTTTGCTAAGATTTAGCAGGGTTTCAATCTGCTTTGATGGAAGATCTTCACATACATATAAAATCAATGATGTTCAAAGTATTTCAAAAGAAAAAAAAGACAATCCTTAAAAAAAATATCTTTTAAATATAGGTTAGATTAGGAACTAGAATCAATGGCAATTTTATTAATTAATCAATTCACTAGCATACATTAAGTACGTATAATATGTCCAGGTACTGTAATAGGCAAATTAAATTATTATTGCTATTAATAGTACTAATTTTTTACTCTCAAGTACCTTACATTAACCTGGAAGACACAGTGTGTGTGTGTGTGTGTGTGTGTGTGTGTGTGTGTGTGTGTGTGTGTGTGTGTGTGTATGTATGTATGTATACACATAATAAATATAAAGTAGTTAGGGAGGGAAGGAATAATAGATATGTGGATCAAAGGAGGCTTTTGGGAAAATAACAGTGCTACATTGAGGTTATTTGAGGTAAAGATAAGGAAAGGAAGTGTTCTGAGCATTTGCCATGACTAGTCCAAAGGCAGAGGGATGGGAGATGTGTTACCTTGTGTGAGTAAGTAGGGAAGGTCAGTTTATCTTTGTTGTCATATGGTATAGAGGCAACCATTTGATTCAGGAGATAGAACACTAGAAGGGAGCTAGATTGTTCAGTGGTTAGAGTTCTGGGTCTGGAGTCAGAAATCACAGAATTCAAATTTGACTTCAGACACTAACTAGCTGTGGAATACTGGGTTAGGTATTTACCTTTTGTTTTGCTTTTGGAGAATGAAATGGCAAATTATTCCTACTATCTGATCAAGAAAACCTTTTGTGCAGTATGGTTCATAGGGTCACAAAAAGTCAAACATAACTGAACAACAATGATAGAATATGAAACCCTGAGATATTTAACTTCATTTGGCCTTAATTGTTCATCTTTCCAGTGAGGGGTTTGCACTAGACAGCCTCCAAGAGTCTTTCTAGTTGTAAATCTATCATGTTTTGGCTGAAAAGCATATGGTAAAATTTTGTTCATTATATTCCTTCATTTTGATTTAGAAGTGAGCTGATTCTTCTGTTTATGGCAATCTGATCTCAGACAAAAAAGAACAAACCCATAGGGATGGAGGTTTTTGAAAATGTGTTGAATACACTAGGAAGTCAATGAAAACAGAAATAAGGAAAGTATAGCTTTTTTTTAAAAGAAAGAAAAAAACAATCTTTACTTTTTGTGGTTGTTATTGTCCCTCCTTTTTATGCTAAGATAAATTTCGAGGTAAATTTTTGTTTGGTTCAAAGAGTTTTGTTGCTATTAACTCCCAAAGAAGAACTTTCTTCTAGTAATGCAGGTTTTCAATTTGTCTCTAGTATATTAATGGAAGGTTACCTGGGAAGATGAAGTAGTCCCACAACTAGCACACCTTACAATCAGGACTGATAACGGGTTCTTCCTGATTCAAAGTTTTCTTCTGTAAAACTAACCCCAATATCTCCTTTGAAAATAAAAAGTTTAAAAATTTTAATATTCTGGGGCAGAGACAAGATGGCAGAGTGAAAACGTGACTCTCTGCATCCTCCTCCAATCTTCTCTCAAACCAACAATAAAATAAGCCTCTGAACTGATCTTCAAGTCAACGCATCCAGAAATATATGGACACTGCTTTCTGAAGAACTTTATATCAGGTTTGTCTAACTCAGACAGAGGGATAAACAGTGGACTCAGGTGTAGGCCGGAAGTGAGGGTGGGACTCAGCTCAGCTCATCTTGGCAGAAACTCCACACTCCAAACTCCAAACACCTGGAGTTTATCTGAGGCACTCAGGACACTCTGCCCTGATTGTGGACAGGTGTTCTGGCAGACTTGCCTTGTTTAAGGATTAATCCCGATTTAGTCCTAGCCCCCACCAGCCCAGCACCTTAAGTCAACTTGCCAAAGTGCCCCAGGGCAAAGATTTTTTCCGAGCCTTAAAGAGACATCTATGCTGTCTAAAAAAAATGAACAAGCAAAAGAGAGCTCTCACCATAGACAGCTTTTATCAAGAGAAAGAAGGGATGACCCCAGATCCTGAGGTTCCTTTAGACTCCAAAGGAAGTTATTAAGGACCATCACTGGTCCCCTTTTCAAAAGGCCTTTCTGGAAGATTGCATAAAGAACCTCAAAAGAGAGCTGGAGGATAAATGGAAAAATAAACTGAAATCAGTGCAAGAAGGATATGATGCCCTGCAAAAGAGATATGAAAAAGACACCAATTTATTGAAAAATAAAATTAGTGAAGTGGAAAATGAGTGCAATGAACAAAAA
>JAJPUD010031853.1:1225-12271 GCA_023553655.1 Myrmecobius fasciatus | reverse complement strand
CACATCCCCTCCAACATTCATCTTTATCTTTTCCTGTCATTTTAGCTGATCTGACAGGTATGTAGTGGTATCTCAGAGTTGTCTTAATTTGCATTTCTCTGATCAATAGTGATTTGGAGCACCTTTTCATATGATTATAAATAGTTTTAATTTCATCATCTGAAAATTGTCTGTTCATATCCTTTGACCATTTATCAATTGGAGAATGGCTTGAATTCTTAAAAATATGAGACAATTCTCTATATATCTTAGAGATGAGACCTTTATCAGAACCCTTAAATATAAAGATGATTTCCCAATTTGATGCTTCCCTCTTAATCTTGTCTGCATTAGTTTTGTTTGTACAGAAACTTTTTAACTTAATATAACCAAAATTATCTATCAGGTGTTCAATTAGGAGTTCCATATCTTCTTTGGACATAAATTTATTCCATCTCCACAGGTCTGAGAGGTACACTATCCTATGTTCCTCTAATTTGCTTACAAAATCACTCTTTATATCGAGATCTTGAACCCATTTAGATCTTATCTTGGTGTGCGGTGTTAGGTGTGGGTCCAGCCTTAATTTCTTCCACACTAGTTTCCAATTTTCCCAGCAATTTTTGCCAAATAGTGAGTACTTATCCCAAAAGCTGGGGTCTTTGGGTTTATCAAACACTAAATTGTTAAGGTTATTGCCTAGATTGTCCTGATAATCTATCCTGTGCCACTGATCGACTGCTCTATTTCTTAGCCAGTACCAAATGGTTTTGATGACTGCGGCTTCATAATATAGTTTTAGATCTGGTACAGCAAGGCCACCTTCATCTGTCTTTTTTTTTTCATTAATTCCCTTGAAATTCTTGACCTTTTGTTCTTCCAAATGAACTTTGCTACTATTTTTTCTAGGTCTGTAAAATAATTTCTTGGGAGTTTGATTGGTATGGCGCTAAATAAGTAAATTAGTTTGGGCAGTATTGTCATTTTTATTATATTTGCTCGGCCTACCCATGAGCACTTAATGTTTTTCCAATTGACTAGGTCTGATTTTATTTGTGTGGAAAGTGTTTTGTAGTTTAGTTCGTATAGTTTCTGACATTTTCTTGGCAGATAGATTCCATGGGTAATTTTTCAACACTGACCCTTGCAAAGCCTTCTGTTCCAAATTGTCTCCTCCTTCCCCCCACCCTCTCCCCTAGATGGCAGGTAGTTCAATACCTGTTAAATATGTTACAATATATGTTAAATCCAATATATGCATACATAGTTATACAGTTATCTTGCTGCTCAAGAAGGAAAAAAGAAAAAAACTGAGAAAGAAAACAAAATGGAAGCAAACAACAACAGAAATAGTGGAAATGCTATGTTGTAGTCCACCATCCTATCTCTGGGTATAGATGGTTCTCTTTATCACTGAATAATTGGAACTATTTTGAATCATGTCATTGTTGAAGTTCCAAATTGCTCTCCAGAATGGTTGGATTCAACAGTGTATCAGTTTCCCAGTTTTCCCACATCCTCTCCAATATTTGTCATTATCTTTTCCTGTTATATTAGCCAATCTGACAGGTATGTAGTGGTATCTCAGAGGTGTCTTAATTTGCATTTCTCTGACTAGTAGTGATTTGGAGCACCTTTTCATATGACTAGAAATAGTTTTAATTTCATCATCTGAAAATTATCTGTTCATATCCCTTGATCATTTATCGACTGAAGAGTGGCTTTAATTCTTATAAATTTGAGGCAGTTCTCTATATATTTTAGAAATGAGGCCTTTAGCAGAACCCTTAAATGTAAAAAATGATTTCCTAATTTATTGCTTCCCTTCTAATCTTGTCTGCATTAGTTTTTTTGTACAAAAACTTTTTAACTTAATATAATCAAAATTATCTACCTGGTGTTCAATTATGAATCCCAGTTCTTCTTTTGACACAAATTCCTTCTTTCTTTCTCCATAGATCTAAAAGGTAACCACTTCTAGTTTTTAATATTGATTTTCTTCAGTTAGCTTTTGTATCGCCTTTTCCATTTGGTTAATTCTATTTTTAAAGATATGACTTTCTTCAGTATTTTTTTAATTTGGCCAATTCTATTTTCTTTTAATTTGTTTTCTTCAATCATTTTTTTCCTTCCTATTTCAAACTCTTAACTTTTTCTTGCATACTTCTCATTTCTTTTCCCATGTTTTCTTCTACTTTTCCTATTTGCCATTTAAAAATATTTATGAGCACTTCTAAGAAGCCTCTTTAGGTGTGAGACTAACTCATATCACTCTTTGAGATTTCCTCTGTGAGCATTTTGTCCTTTCTGATTAGTGTTTTAGTCTTCCCTGTCACCATAATAGCTTTCTAAGGTTAAGGTTCTTTTCTTTTTCTGACTTATTCTCTCTCCCTCTCTCCCTTCCCCTCCTCTCTCTCTGTCCCTATTTCCTGACCTGTACGACCTGGGGCACAAGGTCCCAAGCTTTAAGATTTGGCCTTAAGCACACGGGCCCTTGAGAATAGAAAAGAAGAGAAGAGAAGAGAAGAGAAGAGAAGAGAAGAGAAGAGGAGAGGAGAGGAGAGGAGAGGAGAGGAGAGGAGAGGAGAGGAGAGGAGAGGAGAGAAGCAGAGAGGAAGCAAGGAGGCAGAGATTAAAAGGAGCAACTGATATAATAGAGGAGGAAAAATGAGGAGAGCATCATTGAATTATTTTTTAAATACTAAAAAATAGCAGCAGCTTGGGTTGAGACAGACCAGACAATTATAACTTTAAAAATAAAATGTTAAATACTATGTGTGCATATATATGCATATGTGAATATATGTGTGCATATATATATATATAAGCTCACAAAAACATATGTGCTTATATGTGTATGTGTGCATATAAACTGTATTTGATTTTATTTATGCATCACTATAATCTATGCCTGGCAACTTCATGAAGGACTAGATGTAGAGTCTAGAAGACCTGAATTCAAATCCAGCATCAGATACAAACTTAGCTGTGTGACCCTGGGCAAGACAATTAATTTCTGTGTGCCTCAGTTTCTTCACCTGTAAAATGGGGATAAGACAAACATTTACTTCACAGTATTGTTGTGAGTATCTAATGAGATAAAATTCACAGTATTTAGCATAGCGCCTGGCACACAGTATGCTCCATAAAAAAGTTTATTCCCTTTTCGTTTCCTTTTCTAAATTTTGTCTCTCTTGCCAGTATTCCATTAGAGTGTTCTGGGTCCACTGAAGGCTAAACTAGTGTTTGTTGAATGAATGAATAAATAAAAAAAAGAAAAATCAAATGAAGAAAGAATTACATTGTCTTGGAAATACATGTCTTCCCCAAGGCCACACTATCAGAACAGAGTAGAGATGGGTCAGAGGTATCATAGAAGCATCAAAATAAAATCAGCTGCTTATTTTTGTGTCCAAAATAATTTGTGTTATATTTTATATACAGAAGGAAATATTTAACAAAATAAATAAAAATACAATACAACAGAGATAATGTCAATGTATGATTTTCTAAGTCAATATGTGGCCTGCATGGCCACATATTTGAATTTGGTATCACTGGTTTTGGTCATTGAGAGGTTAAATGACTTGCCCAGGATCTCACAGGCAGGATGTGTCTATTACAGGTCTCAGATGCAGGTCTTCCTAAACCTGATGTTAGGTTCCTATCTACTATACCATACCAGTGATCAAAATGTACAGGAAAAATCTCAATATTTTTAGAGGCTATTCATGAGTGCCAATGCAAAAGAAAAAATTCACCAACACAAATAGATGTCTAAACTCCCAAATTAACCTGCTTTTGACCAATCACTGGTTTCCATACCCATATCTCTTAAATCACAAATTGCAAGAATCAGAAAATCTCTCCATTTCCAGCTACTTTTAATGCTAACATCCATTCAATTTCAAACAATCACAAAATCACAACCTCTTAGAGAAAATAATCTCAGAAACATCTTGGCCAATTCACTCCTTAGGCAAAATTTCTGTATAAAACATATCTATTAAATAGCCTTCTAGCACCTGATTGACAGCAACAAGCCCCAGTGAAGAAGAAACCATCATCACCTGAAGTAGCCCAGTTCACTTTTTTACAGCTGTCTTTTTTTTTTTTTTTTGAGGCAATTGGGGTTAAGTGACTTGCCCACGGTCACACAGCTAAGACATGTTAAGTGTCTGAGACCAGATTGGAACTCAAGATATCCTGGCTTCAGGGCTGGTGCTCTATGTTCAGCTGTCTTTTTTTTAACAGATAAACAAACAAGAAAAGATTTTTCCCCTTGAAATCAAGACTAAATGCTATTACTTCTAGGTTGATCCCAACTATGAATTGTTAACATAATAGAGGTCTTTGGATACTAGAAAAGGATTCAGAATTATATAGGTAATGATGGGTCACTGATAGATTTGGGGAAGAATTCCTGACTCAAATATTGAATGCTGCCTTTAGATGTATATATGTGTATGTATGTATATCTTAATTTGTGTGTAAGTATATGTGTGTTGGGTGTGTGTGTGGCCATATGCACATATGCATGTATTAAAATCATATGCCCTATCTTCTCAGTTTTTGATTCAGTGAGACCATAACATTATTGCTAAACCATTTATTTGTTCTTTCTAAACATGCAAGGATATCCTCCAAGAGACCAACAGAATGAGAGAAGAGACTTAAAGAACAGATGAGACCTGGACCATCATTCTAGGAACTGAAGAAGTGTGCATTCAGTTCACATAGATGGAACATGGCAAAGGTGGGATTTGGATCCAGATGCTCTGGATCATTTAACCCCAAATGATTTTTTCTTCCTACTCCTCCATGCTGCTAGCCATGGAAGAATAATACATGCAGATCACACTTTAACACCAGCCACCATGCAGATAATATAATTTCATGAATGGAAAACCAGCTTTCAATACTTTCCTTCTCTCGTTCCTTATAAGCTGTTTGAAATGCTTTTATATTTAAATGATCAATATTATCCAATTCGAATATTAATAGATTTAAAACTCTGTGATAAAAAAAGATATTTCTGTTTACTCTAGGGATTTATAATTATCAGCACATTTCCTTTGCTCACAATAGGGAACCATCTGTTGTTGCTATTGTATCTTTGTCCTTAAGCAAAATATCTGCTAATGACCCTTCCTATCTGATCAATAGAACTTGTTATTCCCTTCCAGGAGACTGGATAATATAGAGGAGACAATCAAAGGTGACTTTCATTGTTCCACTCTTAGTGATGGGGGATGATAAAATAGGGAAAGGGGGAAGGATGATCTTTCCACAAATAGAAATAAAGTATTTAGTTATAGGTCATCTCCAATGATCTTGATCTATATCTGACCACTGGACCAAGATGGATCTGGAGGAGAAAGTGAGGCAGGTGACCTTGCAGAGCCCTCCCTCACTTCAAACCAGTTCATTTGTATGTCATGATATCACCTCCCTGATGTCATGGACCTCTTCAAGTATGAAGGACAAACACAAACTAAGGGCTAGAGGAGGTCTTTCATTGTGAATGTATTGTAGGTGAGGGACTCATGAGGCATTCACTGTAGAAAGAATTAGAAGATGTTCTTTGTTCATTTTATTTGGAATAACACAGATAGATAAGAATAATTTATATTTGTTAACTCATTTCCTTTTATTCTTCTTCTCCTGGATATTGGGCAGCTAGATGGTACAGTGGCTAGAGCTCTGAGTTTGGAGTCAGGAAGACTTTAGTTCAAATCCAGTCTCAGGCAATAACTATGTGACATTAGTCAAGTCACTTAACCCTGTTTGCCTCAGTTTCCTCATCTGTAAAATGAGCTAAAGAAGAAAATGGGGAAGTTAGTTGGTGCAGTGGATAGAGCACCAGCCCTGAAGTTAGGAAGACCTGAGTTCAGATCTGGTCTCAGACACTTAACATGGCCTGGCTGTGTGACCCTGGGCAAGTCACTTAACCCCAATTGCCTGAGGGAAAAAAATAAAATAAAGAAGGAAATGGCCAACCATTGCAGTCTTTTGGTCAAGAACCCCAAATGAGGTCACAAAGAATTAAAAACAGCAGAAAATCACTAAACAACAATAACTCCAGAAGTTTTAGACCTAGAATTTGTAATTTCCTTATGTGTCATTTAATTCCAAACCTTCCTTTATAGATGAGGAAGCAGAGGCACGGAGAGACTAAATGATTTGATAATGTACTGATTCACTGTGTTTTAATGACAGAATCACTACCCAAATGATATCCTCCAACCTCTAATCTACTGCTCTTTCTACTGACTGTGATGCTTTTAAGATAGGAGCTCTTAACCTGTGGTCCCAGAACGTCAAAAAAAAGAATAATAGTATATTCAATTTGCTTGGTTCGTTTATAATCCTGTTTTTAATGCATTTAAAAACATTATTCTGGAAATCACTCCATAGGCTTCACAAAACCATCACAGTGATTCGTGATGTATGAAAAGAAGATTTTGAGCTCCTGTTCTAAGTGGTGATATCTATCACTGAAAAATGTAGACTACTTCTGTTGACCTTGCCCAAAATCACAGATTAATTATCTTAGAAACAAGTTTTGCTAAGGATAACGTTAACATCTTCTATTTGATTTTTTTTTGTTTTTTGTTAAAGCACACAAAGAAGGATTAGATAGAAGAATGGGTTAACACTTAGAGAATAACCCATCAGGAAATAATCCAAGAGTTTGGTTGGACTGAAAGTACAATACAAATTAAAACTTTGAACAGATTTCAGCTAACGCATAACAATTATAAGATGTTTCTGAAATAACTAAAAAGGAAGAAAGGAAGGGAGGGAGGGAAGAAATGAGAAAAGTAGACAAGAAGCAAACAAATATTTAAACCTACTAGGGATCAGGCAATGTCTTTAGTACTTG
The DNA here is from genome assembly GCA_023553655.1 of Myrmecobius fasciatus. Taxonomy (NCBI): domain Eukaryota; kingdom Metazoa; phylum Chordata; class Mammalia; order Dasyuromorphia; family Myrmecobiidae; genus Myrmecobius; species Myrmecobius fasciatus. The sequence goes on along the minus strand of JAJPUD010031853.1, from coordinate 5,406 downwards.
CTGATGCTTTATGTGGATGATTCCTTCATTTCTTTTTGAAAATATAATTCTATTGATATATATTGTTTTTATATTCTCTCATTTCCCATTATACTCCTTTCCCTCTCAGGGAGCTATGCTTTGTAATAAAGAGCACAGGAGATTTTTTTAAGTTCAGCAAAACACCAATAGATTGAAAAAAAGTATGATATCTTATGATTTGCTCCACATCTGTAGTCCCCTAACTCTACAAATTAAGGGGACAGAAAAGTTCTCATAAATCTACCTACTTAGGTAATGTCACAGAATTCCATTTTGATTGTGTTATTATTTCTTCTAAGCACAATATTATATTATTTTCCTGCTTCTGCTCATTTCACTTTGCATTGATTCATGAGTCTTCCCATATTTTTGCATACTTATCATTTCTTAATTATTTAAATATTATTCTAGAACAGTCAAGAACTTTGGTTCTTTGCTATTACCCAAAGTGTATGTAAACATAGATATAGATATATGTGTATATGTATATTTATATGCATATATACAGACATCCATCTACATATATATATGTGTGTGTATACTTTTTTTGATCATTAACCTTCCATATATTTATCAATTAAAACTCTGCATTAAAGAAGGACTACATTTCTGAATTAAAAGCAGAGATTCTCTCTTTGACCTGAGAATTCTATTTATTTGTACTTTTTTCTGTGTTTCCAACATCTGTCTGTCTGGGGCCATCTCAAAATGATGGTCCTGACCCCAGGCCTAGCACTTTATCCACAGTGGCACAATCTAGCTGCTCCATTCTGTAGTATATCTCATCTTTACAAATACACGAAAGACTTAAAGGTATAGAGAACGTGAGATACCCCAGAATTATTGCTTATTCACCAGTAAAGAAGGATTTGATTCAATAAAGCAAATGAGCTGGCTCCTGAACACATATAAAATTCATTCAAAGTTCCTTGAAAGATGAAACTATAGAGACAACTTTACTTGATGACCATCTGATTATTATTATCAGGAGCAGCAAAAACTAGGAAGACACTAAAAGTGCTTCCTGTTGTCATGGATGAGGTCCAGAGCATGGATAGTTCGATTCCCCCAGTTGTTTCAGCTTTCAAAAAGCATTGTGTTGATTGAATTAAGCCCCAGCCCATTGTGGAGATATCAGATCACTCAAAGGAGTTTGCTCTAAACATCCATACAACCACAGTCAGCTGTGGGGATGAAAGGGTATAGATTATACAGGCAAATGGGATGAATTCCCTTTGGTCTTTTCATAACCCCAAGCTTTTCCCTGAAAATAAAGATCTTCATCTAAGATCAATAGCCTTCCCTTGAATTATGTGGCTCTGAGTAATTGAAACTATATGACCTGACATTAAGAATCTTTCACAGAGGGATGGGAAGGCCCAGAATAGGAGGGTGTCTATTATATGCAATGTGGCACATAGCATCACATGGGCGGGCTGTACCACATTACAAATGAGGAACTATACAAAAGAACTAATGTAAAGAAAATCATCAAAGAAATGCACAACTGAAAAAAAAAACTGGACAAAAGGCTTTGATCTCCATCATTCAAGGCAATGCCCACATTGACATAATTACTGATTAACTGGAATATAAAAATATTTTCTACAATTTGGTATTTTGAGTTGTAATTCCAAGGCAATCTCTTCCCTCCGGGATTTTTTGAGCCTTAATTTATCTCTGAATTTGTGGTCTTCAAGGTCTAGTGCTTTGGCTTGTGAAAAGTCCATCTATTATTCATTGTTATTTTTTTTTTTGCTTGATTCTGACAAATGTTGCAGTGCTCTAATTCTGAGTTTCAAATGTTCCATTTTTCTTCTTCTGGACCTCTGCTGTTTGGGGAATGATTTTTCTATCCCATGGCCTAAATTTTCTTCTCTTTTTTCTGTCTTTTTGAATTTGTTCTGGTAACAAATTTTTTCCCTCTAAATTCTTCATTAATTTCCATTCTTCTTTCTCCTTTAATTACATTATTTCTTTTTTGAACCATTACAAAATTTCTCATTGTTCCATAATTTCTGGAGGCTCTATAAAATTTATTCTTTCTTTTTCTACCATTATTTTTTAAAGAAATTATCATTCATTGTATTATATCCTTTCTTGATTGCTTATTCATTTTCTCATATTTCTTCATGATTCTTACTACTGTTTTTTTTTTTTATGAAGGAGAGTTGGACTTATAAAAAGCTTTAGGTTTTGTCTTTCTTGTTCTTCCACTTATATTCCACATAATGTTGTGTCAGGGTTGGATCCATCCCTTATCTATTACCATTTATTTTTTGCAACCCAACCCAATAACTTTTTTTTCTCTAAAGTATCTACTATGTGCTAGATACTGGATAAAGTTTCAAAGAAAAATGGGGGAAAATATCCCTCCCTTCAAGTTCCTTTCACTCTACTTGGGGGTGGGCTAAGGTAGGTAAAAAAATTGAAAAGTATGTGTAATAGCTAATAGATACAGAAAAGTTTGGTCTGTTTTTTGGAGGGTTTTTTTGGGGGGGAGGTTGTGTGTAGGTATATGTGTGTGTGAATTCAAAATGGTAATTGGACTGAGTCTTGCAAGAGACTACAGATTCTAAGAGTAGAAGTGAAGGGAAATATACTCCAGGCATGAAAGGTAACTTGGGCAAAGGTGTGGAGCAAATGAGTTGCTAGCTTCAGTAGAACAAATACATCCAAGAGAGTGCAATGATGAGCATGTGAATGGAAGTATTATGCAAATGTTGAACAGAAAAGTTGGTCATAGATAATATTAAATGGCAAGTTGAGGAAATTGAGTTTTGACCTAAGGACTCTAGGGAGTCAATGAAATTGTTTCATCAGAGCAATGGCAAGTCTCTACTTGTTACTCTTTAGAAAAGAGACCTAAAGTCCCCCTCTTAAAATTTTGTTGCCATTATCTAAAGATTGAATTACCTTCCTAAGTGACACAGTAAATAGAAAGCCAAGTCTGAGAACAGAAAGACTCTGATCTGGCCTTAGACACTTTTGTGTAATCCTAGATGAGTCATTTAAACTCTTTTGCCTCAGTTTCCTCATTTGCAAAATGAGCTAGAGAGGGAAATGGAAAACTACTCCAGTATCTCTACCCCCCAAAAATGGGGAGGTCACAAAGAGTGAATACAACTTAAACATCTGGGGAAAAGAATGAATTAATGTAAGAAGTAATGAGAATGTGGGAGGCCAATTAAGGCCAAACTTTAACCCTTCAGGTCAGAAATAACATATACTTATACAATAATGAGGGTCTGTCTGGGATCAGATGTAAAGAATCTTGTCTAGGTAGATTGCACAAAATTTAGATAGTATTTAGAAATGGCATATGAAGAAGAAGAGACAAAAAAGACTCCAAAATGGTGAACCTGAGTAACTGTAGCCATAGAAGTATGTCCTCAACAGAAAAAAGTTTGAAGAAGAGATGTTTGTGTTTGTAAGGAAATAAACATTTTTATTTTGGATCTGTTGATTTTATATGTGATGATGGGTTGCATCAGCAAAGAGCAGTTGGTGAATCCATGACCTAAAAGAGACGGGGACTAGATATATAGATCTGATGATCATTTATCTAAGATGACAATCAAACCTTTGGGAACTGATGGGAACATTAGTGGAAAAGTTATAGATAGATAAATAAAAAGTGGCCCTGGAGAGAGCTTTGCATCCTAGTCAAGTTTCAAAGGTAGGACATGGATGATGATCCAACAAAGAAAAATGAGAAGGAAAGATCTGATGAGTAGGAGAGAAGCCAGGAGTGATTGCCATCACAAAAATTCTAAGGCTGAGAGAATATCCAAGAGGAGACAGTGGTCAACATGACGTAGAACACCAGAACTGGGACCCTCCCACTAACTCAGGCTTGAGACAACCCTGTTTCATGAACACCCCATAATGTTACTCATAGTATTCAGTTGATGCTCTTCCTTTTCCCTTGTTCAGGAAAGACCAACTTTGTATCAGAGATGCAATGTTGCTTCAGGGATAGAGTATGATCTTGCCATCAGGAAGAACTGGGGTCACATTCTTCCTCCAGTCCTCTCCCATGGGTGCCGTCATCGTATATGTTCTAGAAAATTCATGCAAGTCCTGTTACTCTCAAAAGTAAATTCAAGGGGCGGAGCCAAGATGGCGGAGTGAAAAGGTGACTTTCTGCCTCTCCTCCG
>JAJPUD010031852.1:0-12271 GCA_023553655.1 Myrmecobius fasciatus | reverse complement strand
TTTTTTCTTTGTGATAAGAATTTTCTGTGTAGAGCAGAGAGACTAAGAAATGTGAGTAATATAAAGACAGATTACATCAAATACAAATTTACAATAAATAAATGCCTTTCCAGAGAAGTGATGAAGAAACAGAATTCTATACTTTCCTTGGAGAGATGGAACCCTGTGGGTGCAGAATGTTGCATACACTGCCAGGTATCATTGCTATGTTGTTTGATTATGCTTAATTGTTTTTCTTTGTTATAATGGAAGTTTTGCTGGATAGATAAGGTGGGTCAGAATCTATGTGTAAATAATTGTGATTAAAAAAAAGGCATCAATTAAACTTATAAAATTATCATTTTTTAATGCTTTATCTGAACCAGGAGAATATTGTATATGATAATAATAGTACTATACAATGATGCTATCTACATCCAGAGAAAGAACTGAATACAGATCGAAGTATATTCTTTTTCACTTTCTGTATTTGTGTGTGTGTGTGTGTGTGTATGTGTGTGTGTGTGTGTGTGTGTGTGTGTGTGTTTTTCCCTTTGAGTCTGTGTCTTCATTCACAACATGACTAATATGGTTATGTTTTGCATGATTGAACAGGTATAACCTATAGTAAGTTGCTTATTGTCTCAGGGAGAGGGAAGGTGGAGAGGAAGAGAAAAAATTTGGAACAGATTTTTTTTTATTTTTAATTTTTTAATAAAACTATCTTTTTTACTTTATGAATAAAATAAATACAGAACATATGAGTGATTTTTCTACATTGACCTTTGCAAAATTTTTTGTTCCAAATTTTTCCCCTCCTTCCCCCCATCCCCACCCCTAGATGACAGGTAGTGTAATATATGTTAAATATGTTAAAATATACGACAAATCCAATATATGCATGCATATCTATACAGTTATCTTGATGCACAAGAAAAATCAGATCTAGAAAAAAAAAAAAAAAAACAACCTAAGAAGGAAAACAAAATGCAAGCAAACATCCACAGAAAGCACTAAAATGCTGTGTTGTAGTCCATACTCAGTTTCCACAGGTCTCTCTCTGGACATATATGACTATTTTCATCGCTGAACAATAGGAACTGGTTTGAATCACCTCATTGTTGAAGAGAACCATGTCCATCAGAATTGATCATCGTATAATTTTGTTGTTGTGTACAATGATCTCCTGGTTCTGTTCATTTCACTTAGCATCAGTTCATGTAGGTCTCTCTGAAATCATCCTGCTGGTTGCTTCTTATAAAACAATAATATTCCATGACATTCATATACCATAATTTATTCAGCCATTCTCTAATTGATGGGCATCCATTAAGTTTCCAGTTTCTTGCCACTACAAAAAGGGCTGCCACAAACATTTTTGCACATATTGGTCCCTTTGCCTCTTTTAAGATCTCTTTAGGATACAAGCCCAGTAGAAACACTGCTGGGTCAAAGGGTATGAACAATTTGATAACTCTTTGAGCATAGTTCCAGATTGCCCTCCAGAATGGTTGGATCCGTTCACAATTCCACCAACAATGTATCAGTGTCCCAGTTTTCCCACATCCCCTCCAACATTTGTTATTTTCTTTTCCTGTCATCTTAGCCAATCTGGCAGGTATGTAGTAGTATCTCAGAGTTGTCTTAATTTGCATTTCTCTGATCAATAGTGATTTGGAGCACCTTTTCATGTGACTAGAAATGGTTTCAATTTCTTCATCTGAAAATTGTCTGCTCATATCTTTTGACCATTTATCAATTAGAGAATAGCTTGAATTCTTATAAATATGAGTCAATTCTCTATATATTTTAGAAATGAGGCCTTTATCAGAACCTTTGAATGTAAAAATGTTTTCCTACTTTACTGCTTCCCTTTTAATCTTGTCTGCATTTGTTTTATTTGTACAAAAACTTTTTAACTTGATATAGTCAAAATTATCTATTTTGTGATTAATCATGATCTCTAGTTCTTCTTTGGTCACAAATTCCTTCCTTCTCTACAGATCTGAGAGGTAAACCATTCTACGTTCTTCTAATTTGTTTATAATATCATTCTTTATGTTTAGATCATGAATACATTTTGACCTTATCTTGGAATACAGTGTTAGGTATGGGTCAGTGCTTAGTTTTTTCCATACTAGTTTCCAATTTTCCCAGCAGTTTTTGTAAAATAGTGAGTTTTTATCCCAAAAGCTGGGGTCTTTGGATTTATCAAACACTAGATTACTATAGTCATTGACTATTTTGTCCTGTGAACCTAACTTTTCCACTGATCAACTACTCTGTTTCTTAGCCAGTGCCCAATGGTTTTGATGACCACTGCTTTATAATATAGTTTTAGATCTGGTACAGCTAGGCCACCCTTATTTGCTTTTTTTTTTTTTTTTCATGAATTTCAAGGGAATTAATGTGGATAGTGTTTTGTAGTTTTCCTCATATAGATCCTGACTTTCCCTTGGCAGATAGATTCCCAAATATTTTATACTATCAACAATTATTTTAAATGGAGAGAAATATTTTTTTAAAAGAGGTAGTGGTGGTGGTGGTAAGATCAAGTGCCTAGCAGTATCAGAGCTCAAACTATACTACAAAGCAGAAATTACCAAAATTATTTGGTCCTAGTTAAAAAATAGGTCAATTGTTGGAATAGATAAGGTACTCATCATATAGAAGTAGGCAAACACATTAGAACTGTATTCAATAAACTCACCTCAATTAATAGAGTAGAGATTCAACAAAAACTTTTGAGGAAAATTAGAAATCAGCCTGACTTAGGGGTCATCTTAAACAAACCAGAGTTGCCTTTGGAGATAAAATGCATAATTTTAATTATGTAAAATGTAAATGGTTTTTTGTACAAAATCAATGTAGAAAAGAGATATTTGAAAAGAGGTATAAGAAAAACAGGTATTTGGGGGAGTAAAATTTTAATAGTAAGTTTTTCTGATCAAGGTGAGATTTCCATGATATATAGGAAACAAATTCTAATTTATAAGAATTCATTCACAGTGAATGAATTTCATTTATCAGTGATCAAAAGATATGAGCAGGCAGTTTTCAAAAGAAGGAATACAAATTATTAATAAACATTTTTAAATGCTCTAAGTCACTAGTCATTGGAGAAAGTCATATAAAAGCAACTCCTGAGTCCCACCAGGAGGTGAGTTGGCAAAAAATTACCCCAAAAATGGAAAATGACCATTTTTGAAGGGGAAGGAGCAGAGTGGGGAAAGCATTTATATACAGCCTACTTACTGTGTCAGTTCCTGTATGTAAGAAAATACGTTCTTAGTGGAGGTATGAATTGGTCTAGCCATTTTGGAAAGTAGTTCAGAAGTCTGCCACGTCATTAAAATGTATATACCCTTTGAACTTGATATTTCTCCACTAAGCCAAACCTTTAAAAAGGAAAAAGATTATATGTACGTTATCTTTGTCCTAAAGCTTATTGATTTGGCACTCTCTCTTTATTTGTATTAATGAAGACTCTGCCCCACAAGAAGGGCAAGGCAGAACTGTGAGAGATAAAAGAGCTCCAGCCTTCATCAGTTCTTCAAGTTTTGAGTCCTTTTCAGGACTCCTCAAACTTCAAGTCTAATTGAAGCTTCAGGGATTTCCAGCCTCCATCTTCAAGAGAGAAGTTTGGAAGAAGCCAAACATACCTAAGGCTGCTAACAACAACGACAAAAAACAAACTCTAGGAAGTTGGCAGTCCTGGCATGTCCCAGTCCCCAACTTGCTAGAATAAACACTTTAAGGAGTTTTACCCTTGGGTGATATCCAGGACACCCTATCTTAGAAGAGGTATTCCATTGACTAGTAGAGTTCCTTTACTCTGTATTATGCAGTATATATTCTCTCACTTATATGTTCTCTGATTTGAGATAAGTGGGTTTTCTCTGCTATACTCTATGTGTGTTCATTGTGGAATTGATATTAGGTGGAAAAGGGATCAAGCCTCTTTTTTCCCAATAATGATAAAACAAAGTGATCAAAAGTTTAGATTGAACTCCTAGATCATATTCCTAGATTATAAATATTTAAGAGAACATATAATCTTAACCTAATACCTCCTCTCTGAGGAACACAGATTAGCCTCTGGCCCTAGCATCATGCTTCCCCCTCCCTTCTGGGGAAGAAAGGAATATTTTGCTTGGGAAAGGTTGAGAGGAAAAGAGACTAGAAATGTACATTCCCAGTGCAGGCCTGGCCAGAGCTTCAGCCCAGACCACAGAATCAACAAGGCAAGACCTCTGAATTATCAGCAGTGCTGGAGGCTTCTGGACCTCTCAGCCCGGGGAAACCAGGGAGGATACAGAAGGTCAGTGGAAAAGTTCTGTGGCAACAGGGTGGGAGTCTGGTATGAAGGCCCAGGTCAGCGAAGCCCCAGCACCAGCCAGCACACTAGATCTTATAGCTATAGTGAGATGGGAACACATCTAACAGCTCCAGAACAGAAAAGAGTGTTTGTGGTCCTAGAAGTCCTAGAAAGATTTCTGAAAAAGATGCATAAAACCCTTGAAATTTGGAACAGGGCACCCTCCACCCTAGACACAGAGCCTTACTTTAACAAAGAGTTTAAAGCTGAGTTAAGAAAATGAGCAGAACACACAAAAAAAGTTTCTGACCATTGAAGGTTATTGACAGGGAGGATCAAAACACACTCAGAAGATTATAACAAAGTCAAAGCTCCTACATCCAAAGCCTCCAAGAAAAATAAGAATTGGGCTGAGGCTATGGAAGAGCTCAAAAGGGACTTTGAAAATCAAGAAAGAAAGATAGAGGAAAAATTAGGGAAAGAATTGAGAGAGGTGCAAAAGGAAGCAGAAAAATACTATGAGGAGAATGACTTAAAAAAAGCAAAATTGGCCAATTGGGAAAGGAGGCACAAAAGCTCACTGAGGAAAATAATTCCTTAAAAAATAGAATTGAGCAAATGGAAGCTAATGATTTTATGAGAAATCAAGATACAATAAAGCCAAAACCAAAAAGGAAAAAAAAATAGAAAAAATGTGAAATATATCATTTGAAAAACAACTGACCTGAAAAATATTTCCAGGAGAGATAATTTAAAAATAATTGGTCTACCTAAAACTCATGATCAAAAAAAGAACCTGGACATCATCTTTCAAGAAATTATAAAGGAAAACTGACCTGATATTCTAGAACCAGAGGGTAAAACAAAAATTGAAAGAATCTACTCATCACCTCCTGAAAGAGATCCCAAAATAAAAACTCCCAGTAATATTATAACAAATTCCTGAACTCCCAGGTCAAGAAGAAAATATTGCAAGCATCCAGAAAGAAACAATTCAACTATAGTGGAACCACAGTCAGTATAACACAAGATTTAGCAGTTTCTACATTGAAGTACCAGAGGGCCATATATATATACACACACACACACACACACACATATATATGTGTATATATATATTCCATAGAGCAATGGAGTTGGGATTACAACCAAGGATCAGCTATCGTACAAAATTGAGTGTAATCCTTCAGAGGAAAAAGTGATCATTCAGTGAAACAGAGGATTTTCAAGCATTCATGATGAAAAGATCAGAGCTGAATGGGAAATCTGATTTTTAAATACAAGATTCTGGAGAAGAATAAGGAGGTAATCAGGAAGGTGATATCATAAGGGACTTGTTTATCTGTTTACATTTCTACATGGGAGGATGATACTTGTAACTCATTAGAGCATTCTTATTATTATGACAGAAAGAGTATATATAGACAGGGTATGTGAGTTGAATATGAAGGGATAATATATGTATGTATGCACATATATACATTTTAAATGATGAAATTAAGGGGTGAGAAAAGAATGTACTGGGAGAAAGGGAAAGCGAGAAGTGGAATGGTGCAAATTATCTGCCATAAAAAAAGAGGCAAGAAAAAGCTTTTACAGTGGAGTGAAAGAAGGGGAGGAGAGAGAGTGAGTTCATCAGAATTGGCTCAAATAGAAAATAACATACATACATACATACACACATACAATATAGGGAATAATAAAAGAAGTGAATGGCATATGAGAAGGGGGAAGGGTGATAGAGAAAGCATATTGGGGGAGAGAGTGGTCAGTAGCAAAATACTTTTGAGGAGAGACAGGGTGAAAGGAGAGAAAACAAATGGGTGGAAATAAAATTACCAATAATAATTGTAAAAAAAATTTCTTTTTTTTATTAAAGCTTTTTATTTGCATAACATATGTATGGGTAGTTCCTCAGAATTGATCTTTACAAAGCTTTCCATTAAAAATTTTACCCCCAGTCCCCTCCCCTCCCCTAGATGGCAGGAAGTCCACTACATGTTAATAATGATAAAATACTTGACAAATTGTTTTGCAAGAAAAATCCTATCTACGAGAAAAAAAATCAGAGAAAGGCAACACAATGCAAGCAAACATCAATAGAGAGTTTGAAAATGTTGCGTAGTGGTCCACATTTCATATACCTCTCTCTGGATGTATATGGCTTTCTTCACTGTACAATTGGAACTGGTTTGAGACAATTCTTTGTTGGAGAGAGCCATGTCCATCAGAATTGATCATCACATAATATTGTTGTTGCTGTGTATAATGATCTCCTGGTTCTGCTCGTTTCACTCAGCATCAGTTCATGCAAGTCTCTCCAGGCCTCTCTGAAATAGTCCTGCTGGTCATTTCTTACAGAGCAATAATATTCCATAACATTCATATACCATAATTTATTCAGCCACTCTCCAATTGATGGGCATCCATTCAGTTTCCAGTTTCTAGCCACTACAAAAAGGGCTGCCACAAACATTCTTGCACATGTGGGGCCCTTTCCCTCCTCTAAGATCTCTTTGGGATATAAGAAACACTGCTGGGTCAAAGGGTATGCACAGTTTGATAACTTTTTGAGCATAGCTCCAAATTGCTCTCCAGAATGGTTGGATCCATTCACAGTTCCACCAACAATGTATCAGTGTCCCAATTTTCCCACATCCCCTCCAGCAATCATCATTATCTTTTTCTGTCATTTTAGCCAATCTGACAAGTGTGTGGTGGTACCTCAGAGTTGTCTTAATTTGCCTTTCTCTGATCAATAGGGATTTGGAGCAACTTTTCATATGACTAGAAATGGTTTTAATTTCATCATCTGAAAATTGTCTGTTCATATTCCTTGACCATTTATCTATTGAAGAGTGGCTTGAATTCTTATAAATATGAGACAATTCTCTATATATTTTAGAAATGAGGCCTTTATCAGAACCATTGAATATAAAGATGATTTCCCAATTTGATGCTTCCCTCCTAATCTTGTCCGCATTAGTTTTGTTTGTTCAGAAGCTTTTTAACTTAATATAATCAAAATTATCTATCTGGTGTTCAATTAAGAGTTCCAGATCTTCTTTGGACATAAATTTATTTCATCTCCACAGGTCTGAGAGGTAAACTATACTATGTTCCTCTAATTTGCTGTAAAAAAAATTTCAAAGCAAGTTTCTCTGATGGAATATTATTCTCTGGAAAATGATGAGCAGGATGCTCTCAGAAAAAAACTGAAAACTGGAAAGTCCTCCATGAACAAACTGAAATATACTACATACAAAGTAATAGCAAAATTCTGGGATGACCAGCTGTAAATGATTTTATTTTCAGTAGTACAATCATCCACACCTACATGGAAGGATCTATGATGAAAAATCCCATCTATATCCAGAGAAGGAACTAATTGTCTGAATATAGATTGAAGCATTCTCTATTACTCTATCATCTCTCTCTTTTTAATTTAATTTTTCTTGAGAGTTTTTAATTGCATTAGGATGAGAGATCTATGTTTTCTTTCACAACTTGACTGTTATGGAAATGTTTTACATAACTTCACATGTGGTTTCTTAATTGTGGGTGGGGATAAGGGAGAGAAACTCAAAAATCAATAAATGAATGTTAATTGGGGAAAATCAATAAATTTAAACAGATATTGCATTTAAACAGAAAAAAAATTCTTAAAAAGAAAGAAAAATGGAAAAGATCTGCAGACAGTTAAAAAAACAAAAACAAAAACAAGGTTTGTTTGTCTTTACAAAAGCCACCATGTTTAAGTCTTATAAACCCAGATATGTGTATAGAAAGAATAAAGAAGCCAAAATTTAGGAAGCTAGATTAAATTAAGTGTACATAGAGAAAATCTATATTGGGTATGACACAATTATGAGGGAATTAGCAATTAATGTGTATGAAATAGGGGAAGAAAGACATAGGAATGATCTCAGACTTTATTAATATTCCTCCCTTCCCAAAAGGCAACTAAGAGGACATCAGATACCATAAACTTGTACTCCTACTTTTCCATCTATATAAACTTTTCATGATAATATATACTCATATACAGGAAATCTTTGTGGAGAGTATTGGTATGGAGAAAGACTTTTACTCAGTTTTATAGTTGATCACATCTTTACCATCATACAATTGACTGAAAAGTGTTGGAGCTGAAGTCAGGAAAAACTGAGGGGAGTGATATGAATTCAATCTGTGAATCGAGATTGGAGTCAGACATTTCCTAACTGTGTAACCTTAAGCAAAATCACTTGTTTCCCTCAGTTTCCTTATGTATAAAATGAGGATAATAATAGTACTTACTTCCCAGGATTGCTGTTGTGAGTATTCAAGGAGATAATATTTATAAAGCATTTAGAACAGAATCTGGCACATAGTAAGTGCTATGTAAATGGTAGCGTTCATCATCATTATTAAAATTATTATTATTATTATTACTTGTCAGGTTATACTGTTGCTAGGTAGGGCCTGACAGGTCACTCAGCAGAGTGCCTACTCCTCATTAGGTTCTGTTGCTACTGAAATGGTATCGGCGGCTGCTGGAGAATGACTTCCAGAAATAAATAGGTAAGCCACTTTGCTACTGAACAGTTGGAAAGGGTAGGGAATAATGTCTTTAATAAGTAGATCAACTGGTCTTCTTGGCTTGACTAAAGATGCCTGCTATTCTTTAATGGACACAATATGGGCAACTAAGTGGCGCAGTATATAGAACACTAGGCTTGGAGTGAGGGAGTCCCAAGTTCAAATATGGCCTCATGACGTTAAGCAAGCTACTTAACCCATACCTACCTCAGCTTCTTATCTATAAAATGGGAAAGGTGTGGGGAAAACCTCTGGTATCTTTGCCAAGAAACCTCTCTAGACAAATCCATGGGGTCACAAAAAATCAGATATAACCATATGACTGAGCCATATTATAGTGAGTAGTCTTTTCCTACTTTTAGTCACTCACTTGGTCTAACCATGTCATCCTCTAGGTCAAGAAGCTCCAGTGGCTTCCTTTGTCTTTGGAAAGAAACAAAGTCCTGTGTCTGTCATTTTAATCTCTTCCCCATCTGACTCCAATTTTGACTCTCAGATTGAATTCACACCACTCCCCCTCATCCACTCTGTTGACCAGCCAAAATGGACCACTTAGTGTTTCTCATATAGGATATTCCATATTCTGCCTTTGTGCTTTTGCATAGGCTTCCCTCCATTCCTGGAATTCTTTTCCCATTCCTCACTTGGAATTCCTATCTTTGTTAGAAAGCAGTTAAGTGGTGAAGTAGGCAGAGGACTGGACTTGGAGTCAGGAAGAATTGAATTCAAGTCTAGCCACTGACACTTAGTATATGACAATGGGCAAATGACTTAACCTCTGTCTGCCTCCATTTCCTCATATGTAAAATGGGAATGTTAATATCATCTACTTCCCAGGGTTATTGTGAAGAAATGAAAAAGTATTTATAATTGTAAACCTTAAAGTACTATGCAAGTGCCAGCTATTATAATAATTATTATCCCTAAGTACCATTTCCTATAGTTTATTCCTCATCTCTCAACTTATATTTCTTTGTATTAACCCTGTATCTATTTGTATATACCTTATTTATGTACTTGTTGCCTTCCTAGGAGAAAGTAAGCTCTTTGAAAGCAAGGATGGCTTGATTTTTGTCCGTTTTCACAGGATTGTGCATAATTCCTGGCATTATTTCTGTTTGCTCAATAAATGTTGAATTAATGATTAAATGTTATTAGTTGTCCTTCTAGAAGAAGATCAAAATGAAATCACATTGTGATTATATGTGATTGTGACTATTCAGACCAATATGAAAGCAAAAAGCTCTACCACAACTCAGGCACAAATAGTACATATGAACATCTGAAGGGGAAAAGTCTCTAAATTTGCACATTTCAGGTTTCTTTATTTTCATGTGTATGTGGATGTGTGTGTTGGCCACATAGTGGGATCTCCATCTGATATAATGAGCAGAACAGGGCTAAGTGAAGCAGACCATTTGAGAGGGCACGTTTTCTGGCCCCTTCATCACCCTAGGTGGTTAGCAGTGCTTTCCAGTTCTAGGGATGGAGCCAATGGAGTGGAATAAAAGCACAAAGCTACTCAAGCTCTCTCAGTTTCCCTTGAAAACCACATGAAACCAAACCTCTGAACAGAGTTTGATGGAATGAATCCACTCTTGAACTCAAGATAGATAGATTGGAAGGATTTCAAGAAAGGTCAAGCAGACTGGGGTGAAAGATACATTCAGTCCCATTTACATAGTGTCTGGGAAAGCCAGTGAAAGGATCTTAATCACAGCAGATCAGCTACTGGGACCCTTGGTCCTGGCTCAGTAGAGGAACAGATCAGTGGGGCAGCCTAAGTCTCAGCTCAGAGGGCAAATTGCCAGCTAGGGAAACAAGGCTGTTTCCTGGAAAGAGCAGGTAGGACTCCCTCCTTCTGTGAGCAAGACACGAAATACAAGGAGCCCCATGTTCAAAGCCAAGCCTCAGAGCTGCAAAGGAAGCTTGGGACAATGCTCATTTTACCCAGGAATAGAACTTGACCATAAAAGTTAAAAAAAGGAGGAAATACAAAAAGAAAAGAAAGAAATGAGCAAGAAACAGGAAAACAAAAAACAAAACCTTGATCATAGAAAGCCACTATGGTAACAGGGAAGATCAAAATACCAATTCAGCTGAGGACAAAATGTCCACAGAGGAGATCTCAAAGAGTGATATGAATTGGTCTCAATCCCAAAGAGGCTTCTTGGAAGTGCTTATAAAAGATTTTAAAAGGCAAATAAATAAGAGTGGTAGAAGAAAAAAATGAGAAAAGAAATGAGAGGTATGCAAGAGAAAGTTAATAGCTTAGAAAAGGAAGGCAATTCCTTAAAAAATAAAATTGACCAAATGCAAAAAAAAAATCTACTGAAGAAAACAATACCTTGAAAAGTAGAATTCATCAAATGGAAAAAGAGATATAAAAGGTAACTGAAGTAAATCACATATTAAAAGCTAGAATGGGGCAAATGGAAGCTAAAAAGTCTTTTCAGATATTCAAGAGACTACCAAATTACAATGTTGCTTCAGTTCAGTGATATGGTCCTGTGGTCTGGGCCACCTCTATGCAGGGTTATGATTATAACTTCCAGTGGATCCCAACCTGATGCTTTGTCACTTGGTTATTGCCACAGGACTTTGAAGAAGGTTAAAAATGATAAAAAACAGTATGGGTGTCTTTTGATTTGTGCATAAATTGGATTTAAGTGAGGCAGAGTTGTGTGAAATCATCAACTTCGTTGTCTCTTCAGAGTGTTCAGGGAAGACTAGGTGCAAGGGCAGCCAAGCCCTTTTTTTTTTTTTTTTTTTATTGAAGCTTTTTATTTGTATAACATATGTATGGGTAGTTCCCCAACATTGATCTTTACAAAACTTTCCATTACAAATTTTACCCCCAGTCCCCTCCCCTCCCCTAGATGGCAGGAAGTCCACTACATGCTAATAATGTTGAAATGCTTGAGAAGTTATGCAAGAAAAATCTTATCTACAAGAAAAAAAAAAGAATCAGAGAAAGGCAACACAATGCAAACAAATGTCAGTAGAGATCATGGAAATGTTACGTTGTGGTCCATATTTCATTTCCCTCTCTCTGGGTGTATATGGTTTTCTTCAGTGAACAATTGGAACTGGTTTGAGACAATTCTTTGTTGCAGAGAGCCATGTCCATCAGAATTGATCATCATGTAATACTGTTGTTGCTGTGTATGATGATCTCCTGATTCTGCTCGTTTCACTCAGCATCAGTTCATGCAAGTCTCTCCAGGCCTCTCTGAAATCGTCTTGCTGGTTGTTTCTTACAGAGCAATAATATTCCATAACATTCATATACCATAATTTATTCAGCCACTCTCCAATTGATGGGCATCCCTTCAGTTTCCAGTTTCTAGCCACTACAAAAAGGGCTGCCACAAACATTCTTGCACATGTGGG
>JAJPUD010031851.1:0-12273 GCA_023553655.1 Myrmecobius fasciatus | reverse complement strand
GCCAGAGGAAGAAAGAGAGAGATGGAAAGGCAGAGACACGGAAAAAAAGAGACAGAAAGAAAGATGCAGAGACAAAGAGAGACACGGATACAGAAACAGACAGAGAAGAGAGAGGCAGACGACAGAAAAAGAAAAACAGAGGAGAGACAAGGAAAGAGGAAGGAGAGAAAGAGAGAAAGAAAGAGAAGAGACAAAGAGAGACAGAGAATGATAGGTACACACACAGACACAGAAAGAGAAAGGACAGAGACCAAGTTAAAGAGAAAGAGAGAAACAGGCAAGAGACACAGACACACAGAGACAGAGACAGACAAAGAGAGAGAGAGACACAGGAGACAGAGACAGAGAGACAGAGAGACAGAGAAAGGGTAAGAAAGAAAGACAAGTAGGTGAGACAGAGACAGACAAAGAGACAGAGAGAGACAGGAGACAGAGACAGACACAGAGAGAACAAAAATCTGCCAACCACATGTTCCCTTCCACTCAGAAACAAAGCCAAGAAAAAGCAGCCGGGGAAGCGCAGAACAAGGGTTTTCTTCGCCCCGGCCCACACAGACCACGTGCCCTCGGCCCTCTCGGGACTTCCTCTTCCAAATTGGCTCCTGCCCTCAGTTCCCCGTTCTGTCAGCTGCCTGGTCCTGGACTTGACCTGGACCCCAGCTGTGAGTCCCTCCAGAGACCAAAGGCCTTGGGACTTCTCTTCCTCGAGGGGTGATGGGCCAGCCAGCTGAATGGGCAGGGCGGGGGGCCGCCCGAGGCAGCCCCAGCCCAGGGCTCACCGCCTCACCTACGAGAAGCTTGGGGCGGCATCCACGAAACCAGGTGGGGAGGCGGGGAAACTGGGCAGATGGGCCGGCCCACCACCCTCGTCCTCCTCCTCTGCCTTCTCTCCCGTTCCCAGCTGTGAGAGGACGTCCAGCCTTGGAACGCGGGGTGGGCGGAGGAGGGCGCTAAGGGGAGCACACTTCATCTGCCATGCCGATGGAGAAAGAACAAGGCCCAGTGGGAATGCCCAACCCAGAAGTCCAAACCAGTCCTTCCCCCCCCCCCCAACTCTCCATTTGTCCCAAACTGGGCTGAAGAGGAAGCGTTCCTGGGTACTGCGGCATGGCAGCCTAAGATGGCACAGTGGAGAACGCACCGGATTTGGGGTCCCAGATCCAGGGGCAGGGGCTAGCTGCGGCACTTCCTACGGACGTAGTCTCGGGCAAGCCACGGCCCGTCTCAAACGGGACCCCTCCCAACTCCACAATTTGTCCTTTGCAGGTTTCCTCAGTTTCCCCTCCTGTCAAAGGGTGGAAGTGGCGGGGATGATGGTGGCGGATGAGATGGCTTTCCAGGCTTCGTGGCCCCTCGGGTGTCCAAAGTGGGGGGGGGGCCTGAGTGTCCTTGAAAGGGGCAGAGTAAGAGCAAGAGCTCTGTGGGACTTTCGGCCGGAGAGGTCCACAGGGTTAGGGCGTGATGGGCTCCCAGCCCTAGGCCCTTTCTTCAGGACCCCCCCCCAGAGTCCATGCACTGCTCCCAGCCGTTCCTGTCAGGTCGGGGTCCCATGAAGATGAGCCGGGGGCCTCGCCTGGCCAGGCTACATAATGGGACCCAGCTGTCGGGAGGAAGAGGAGGAGGAAGGAGAAGGGGAGGAGAGCCCCCTTGTCTTGTGCCCCCACCCGCACCCAGACCATGTCCTCTCTCTCCTTTCTCTTTCCTTCTCTATCTCTCTCCTCCTTCTTTTTCTTTTTCGCTCGGTCTTCCTTTGTCTCTCCCGGCTCTGTGTGTTGGATAACCAAAATGGGGTGGTGAAGGCCAAGAAGCCCTCGTTATTCCCCCGGGCTTGTGCTTCCTTACAGGAAAGGAAGGGAGCGTGGCCCCGGCAGCCACGGGGGTGGGGAGAGACACTTAGGGCTGGCCTTCCTTCCTTCCTTCCTTCCATCCCGGATCCCGCTCCCTCATTTTACAGATGAGGCAACTGAGGTACAGGGAAATGAAGATCACAGGATCCCTCAGAAGTGAAACTGGAACTCCCGTCTCCTTCCTCCAGATCCAGCGCGTTGGCTCGACCCACTCTGGGAGCAAAAGTGAGCTCCCACGGGAGCCCCTCGGCCCGACGACGGCCGGACCGCGTCCGAAGGCCCGCACGAGGCCTGGGAACGGTCGGGCGAGGGAACAGAGCCCATCCACAGACTCCCAGTGAGAGGAGGCCGGCTGCCCCTTTTCTCACCCTCCTTCTGCTTCGGAGCGATCGTTAAGGGGACCGCCGAGGCCCGGAGCCGAGGCGAGACCACGTGATGATCCTGACGAGGAGCCAGGCGAGGCCTGACGGGACCCGCTGGGCCATTCTCCCACGTGCTAGGCCCTTGAGCTGAGGTTCTGGGAAGCTCTGGGGACAGGGAGCTCTTGCTGGCGCAGTCTTGGGCTGGAGGAGCTGGGCAAGGCCCAGGGCGGGAGCTTCCATCCCACGTTTCCTTCCCCCAGGCCTGATTAAAGCTTCTGGAGTCTGTGTCAACCGAGGCAGGGAAAACAGATATGGCAGAAGGTGGCCATGGACAGGATGGTCTCACTCTGAATCCCCCCTCCCCACCCCCAGCCTTTTGTGCTCACCCAGATGAGAAGTCTTGTCCCGGTTTTAAGGACGCAGGCGGGGTCCACGCCCCCCCCCCACGGGCCTAGGTCGCGTCTGACTTCTTTTTGTACTAGGCAGAAACTAAATCCCAAGGGCCGTGGCCCATTTCCGTTTCTCCTCGAGGACCCTCCCCACGGTCAATCCACGCACTCAACTGAGGGCAAAGTGCTGAACCGTGGCGGGGGGGCTGCCCGCTTTCCTCGGTTACAAATCGAGGGTCAGACTAGCCCAGCACCCGGGATCCCTCTCTTCGTCTTGCGGATTTTAAGACTTTCCACTCGAGGTGGATCGATGACATCAATCAGGCATCCACTATACAGAAATAAATGACCACGGTCATCTAACGTCAGATAAACTCAAAGACCCGAGCTCGGGAGGCAAGAACTCGCCGTTGGGCACAAATGGTCAGGAAAACCGGAAAGCCGTTTGGCCGCCGTCAGCGAGGTGAGGTCAAAATGGGCGGAGGAGTTAAGATGATATCATAAAGAAATTAGGGGAGAGAGGAAAAATGGAGCCGTCCAATCTATGGATAGAGAAAAGGTCATGACCGCGCTCGAGGTCCAGGGATCGCAGGAAGTCAAGCGGATAATTCTGATTACTTGAAGTCAAAAAGCTTTTGCACAAACAAAACTAATGTAGCCAAAATTAGAAGGAAAACCGGAAACTGGGCCAAAAAAAAAAGTTTTATACAAAGTTTCTCTGAGAAAGGTCTCCTTTCGCAAATAGATAAGGAACTGAGCCAAATTTATAAAAATAAGCGTCATCCCACAGTTGATAAATGGTCAAAGGATATGAACCGAATTTTCGGAAGCTATTAATACTCAGATGAAAAAAAAAAGTGCTCCGCGTCACCACAGGTGAAAGAAAGGCGGATTAAAACAGTTCTGAGACATCACCTCACATCTAAAATGACAGAAAAGGAAAATGAGAAAAACGCTGGAGGGGATGTAGAAAAATTGGTGCGCTAATGCATTGTTGGTGGAGTTGTAAACCGGGTCAACCATTCTGGAGGACAATTTGGAACTATGCCCTAGGGCTAAAAACCCGGGTACCCTTTAACCCGGGAACGACTCTACTAGGTCTGTATCCTAAAGAGATCAAAGGGAAGGGAAAGGGGACCTGTTTTTGCCAAAAAAAATATCCGCGGTGGCTCTTTTAGCGGGGGCAAAGAATTGGAAATCAAGGGGATTCCCCACAATTGGCCAATGGCGGAACAAGCTGCGGGATACGATTGTCACGGAATACCATCGCGCTATAGGACATGACGAGCACGACGCTTTCCGAAAAATCTGGAAAGAGCGGGCGCAAAGCGAACAGAACCGGGACAACGTTGTACGCGGTAATAGCGACACTGACGGTCAAGTGTGAAAATCTCAGCAAGTCCGATCAAGACGATAATCCCGGACGGATGCAAGGGACGGACCCCCAAAACGCTCCCCGCCTCCAGAGAGACAAGTGCTGAGCTCTGAATGCACGTTGAAGCGGACTTTCACAAATTGGATTTTCCTTGTTTGCTTTTTGGTCTGAATTTTCTTTTGGAACAGTCAATCTGGCCGTGCGTTTTACATGAAAGCGCGATTTCGGGGTTCGGGTTAGAATCGGAGGCGTTCTCAAGGACGGGAAAGGGGGAGAGGGAGGGAGGGAGGGAATTTGGAGCAGAAATGTTGAAAAAGGAATGTTGCCAAATTTTACTTGTGATTGGGACGGATTTCCTAAATAAATATCATGTCTTTAAAAATAAGACTTTATATTCAAGAGAACAAATTGGGTTTGCAAGCACTTTAGAAGAAATAATTCTGGGGCAGTTAGGTGGCCTAGTGGTTAGAGCAGCAGCCCTGAAGTCAGGAAGACCTGAGTTCAAATCCGGCCTCAGACACTTAACACGTCCTGTCTGTGTGACCTTGGGCAAGTCACTTAACCCCAATTGCCTCAGCAAAAAAAGAAGAAGAAGGGAGAAGAAGAAGGAGAAGGAGAAGAAGAAGAGGCAGAAGAAGAAAAAACCCCTTTTCTTCTTAAGGCATTAAAGCAGGTCCCTGAAAAAACTCCATTCGGGGCAGCTACGTTAAATAATGGCTCTGGAATCAGGAGGCTCTGAGTTCAAATCTGGCCTCAGACAATTGATACTCATCAGCTCTGTGACCTTAGGCAAGTCCCTTAACCCCAAACCGCAAACTCTCTATTCATAATTAGGGTTGGCCCAGGTCTATCATGTCATCAAGACAGGGGACGCCTTCCTCAGTGTGGATCAACCAATAGAGAGCAGCCGGCTGTCTGAAATGTCACAGTAATGGGCAGAGGGCACTTAGGGTCACCTGACTTGCTTAGGTTCCTAGATATAGATATATACATACACAGAGAGAGAGAGAGAGAGAGAGATCTCTATGTCTATCTCTTTATATCTCTCTCTATTCATCTATTTATGTATCTATCTCCCAGGGGCAGGCCTCGAATCCAGGCCCTCCCGCCTTCTCCCGACCACCCGGTGCTGTCTCTCCCTGCCCTGCTCCCAGAAGGAGATCTTCTAAGGGCTGTCACCCAAGTCTGTCCCCGGCTGGTCCCTCCCAGGCCACAGGAACCCACGCTCCGCTCTAAGCAGTAAAGCAGGTCCTCTAAGGAGAGCTACTGGCTATCTCGCAGCTTCTGGAGGCTTTAAAGCGGCTGTTCCCGGCCAGGCCAGTAAGTGGCCGAGGCGTCCGAGTGCCGGGGCCGCCTCCGGCCCGCAGAACTGCCGAGAGGGGCCAACCACAGGCAAATGTCGCCGGGAGACGCTGAGCAAAACCCATACTATAACGGGGTCCCGAGTCGCCGGACGGCAGCGGCAGAGCCAACGGGTGTGTTCTTCTTGGGGTTCGCCCCTCGCTGGCTGGGAGGCCAGCTGTCCCCTAGGGACCATCTCCCGGGCAAGATTTGGCTGACTGCTCAAGGGACCATTTTCCCTTCCAAGAAATAAGTTCCCGGGCGCTGGCCCCGAGCCAGAGGGGTCCATCTTCTCCCTGCCCGGTGGCTGGGGAACCAAACAGGGAGCCCAGGCCCCTACCCTGGAGCGAGCCAGATCCCGGGCCTCGTTTGGGACTGGACTCGGGAGAGGAAGTCTTAGTGAAGGGTTCCAGGTGGTTTTTCTTTGTTTTTTTTTGGGGGGTGACTTGTCTGCTCCCTATCTCTTTCTCCAAGCAAGGAGCCCTCCCTCCACCCCCCAGCCCTGCCCCCTCACCCTGGAGACCGCCCATTGGCGGAGACACTGCTGCCTTTGCAGCTGGTGGCTGAGCCCCAACAAAGGCTCCACATTCAGTCTGGTTAATTGAGATTTCTGTTTCTGATTTTATTTCCCACCGATGCATTGGGGGGCTGTTGGCGCCCCCCCCCGCCCCGTTTTCTCTTTCCCAAGCTTTCCTGCTGGCTCGGGAGAGAATTTGCTGAGTTTCCTTTGTGATATTGGGATTTCCCAGAATCCCAGAAAGGGATGGAGGAAGAAAGAAAAGGGGGGCCCAGGCCCCAGCCCCCAGCGCCCCTCCCCTGCCCCTGGGCTGTGGCATCGTGGGCCCCGAGCCGACCGTATCAGTGAGGTTTCTCTCCCGGCCCCTAGTTTATCCTGGTGTAATTCGGTGTAGGAAAAGCTCACGGCCGTGTGTCAGCTAGCTGACGGATGTGTCCCGGGCTGCGTAAGTGTCCCCTCCCGCCTGGGAAGTCCGCAGCCGAGCCCTCCCGGCCCCGGCCGAGGGTTGACGGAAGGGGACGGGGAGACGGGCTTCGGGGGCTCTTCCCGCCACCGCAAGTGTCTCTGGGAGTGAGCCCCAGTCGGCTGTCCCCCTGCCTCCGGCCAGGCCCAGAGCTCCAGCCCGGGTCTTCGAGATCTTGGGAGCGAAGGCCGCCTCCGCCGCCGCTTGTGCTAGTGGGAAGGTCCCGACCAGGCCGCCCCTCTCCCGCTCTGGCGTCCCGGACCCTCGGAGGTCTGCCAAAGGCCGGGACGGGCGGGGGGGGGCTTCCCCACTCTGCCCTATTTGCTCAAAGCCGGGCAGGTGGGCTTTGTGACCCCCAAGGTCTCCGTTCTGGGAGCACCGGGGGAGAGGTCTGAGAGTGCCCATCACCGGAGCCGGAACTGTGGAGGAGCCGCGGCCCCTGCCCCTGCCCCCCATCCCTGCCTGCCGAGCCTGCCTCAACTCCACCTTTCCTCCTTGAGGGGCCTCGGGATCCCCACAGACTCTGGCCCTTGTCCCTCTTACCTGGGGAGCCTTCTCTGGACTTCCCGATCCTCCCCCAATTAGCGTGAGCTCCTTGACCACCAGGCCGGGCTGGTTTTGCCCTTTGTAGCGCTGGGGCTCAGCGCGGTCGGGGGCCACGATGGCGCCTCCTCCCGGGAGGCTTTCCTGGCTCGCTCTGTCCAGCAGCCGCCAGCCGGTCCTCCGGCCTTCTCGGAAGGCCGGCTCCCCAAAGGGGGACGGGGGGCCCGGAACCCTTTTGCCTCTGACGGTCCCCAGCCGGCCTCCGGGCCTGGCGAATGGGGGGGGGGCAGGACCGGCATTTGCAGAGGGGAGGGCTGGGTGAGGCCCCCTAATCTGGCTGCCGTGCGGGAGGCCGAAAATCCGCCGCCCCCTTCCAGGGGACGATAGGGACCCGTGCGGCCCTGGAGGAGGAGGGCCGCGCTTGGGGGGGGCGGGAAGGAGATGGGGCTACCTGGGCCCACCTCCACCCGGCCTCCCCACACTAGCCGGGCTCTTCCAAAGGCCTGGCCCTCAATGTGGCTCTCGAGGGCCCAGAAGGGCTCTGGGGGCAGGCCTGGAGAACCGCCCAGGGGACTGAGGGAGAGGGGAGAAAGAGAGGGGAGGGGGCAAGGGGGGGAGGAGAGGGGAGGAGAGGGGAGGGGGCTGGGGGGGAAGAGAGGAGAGAGGAGAAGGAGAGGGGAGGAGAGGGGAGAAAGAGAGG
Organism: Myrmecobius fasciatus; assembly: GCA_023553655.1. Lineage (NCBI taxonomy): Eukaryota > Metazoa > Chordata > Mammalia > Dasyuromorphia > Myrmecobiidae > Myrmecobius > Myrmecobius fasciatus. The sequence continues at coordinate 4,736 of JAJPUD010031851.1, read as the reverse complement.
GGAGGGGGCTGGGGGGGAGGAGAGGAGAGAGGAGGGGGCTGGGGGGAGGAGGAGAGAGGAGAAGGAGAGGGGAGGGGGGAGAGGGGAGAAGGAGAGGGGAGGGGGGCAGGGGGGGAGGAGGAGAGGGAAGAAGGAGAGGGGAGGGGAGAGGAGAGGGGAGGGGGGAGGAGGAGGAGGGGGGGAGGAGGGGGGGAGGAGAGGGGAGGGGGCCGGGGAGGGGAAAGAATAAACACATAATCAGGATTACCGGAGTTTCCTGTGCAGCTGGATTCCTCTTTTGCTCTTAATAAAGTCAGCTGCAGCTCCTCCCCGCCAGCCCCCCTCCCCCACGGCCCCCCTTCCCCGCAGCCCCCCTCCCCCGCAGCCCCCCCCCTCCTCGGACCCTGCCCCGCTGCTGCAGCCGCGCTGCTGCAAGCTCTCACGGCTCCTGGGGGGGGGCGTGGGGAGCACAGGCCCCGGACACCCCCATCTGCTAGAACGGGGGGGGGGCTTCTTAACCGGGGCACCCTGGAGCCTTTCTAGGAAACAGCAAACGGCCCCCCCCGTTGCCCTCGCCTCAGAGGGACGTCACTGGGAGAGGGAGCCCCGCGGGCTCCGAGACACCCCAACACCATCAAAGCCAGGGCCGGCCGAGGCCCTCCGTCCCCCGGCCCCTCCTGCGCGTCAGAGGGCGAGGCTGAGGCGGCGGCTCCCGGCGGCCTTCGCCTATCAGTCGGGGCGGCTCCGAGCGCCTGGCACTGCCCGCCTGGCGCTGCCCGCCTGGCACCTCCCCAGGGAGGCCAAACCCCGTGCCTGGCTGCTCATGGATTCCTGGGAGTTAGAGCTGGGAAGGGCCTCGGACCCGGGGCCTGTGTCAGAGCCGCCAGAGACCTCAGTGAGCACCCCTCTGAGCCGAGGCCCTGGGGGGGGGCAGCAAGAGTGCCCTGGGTGCTGGGCTGCTGAAAGGGCGCTAAGGGAGGGGCCTTGGGGCTCCCCCAGGTGAGCTCCGGCGTCCTTATCTCTCCAGAAAAGGGAGGGGAGGGGAGCCCCTCAGCGCTCGGGGCTCTCCCGAGGGTCCATCCGTGGGCAAGCAGCCCGTCACCACTCTGTGCCACGGCTCCTGCCACAGGGCGCAGCGGGAGACCGTGCAGCCTGGGGACGAGGGGGTGGAGGGAGGCAGGGAGGCCGGGAAGAGAAGGGAAGGGAGGAGAGAGCAGCGCTCCAGCCTCACATCATCCGGAAGGGGGGTCTGCGCCCCGGGCCTCCCCCGGCCGGGGGGGGTAAGGACCCCTGCCCTGCCCTGCCCTTTGGAGAGGAAATCCGGCAGGGAAAGTGAAGCTTCCCCCTGAGATCTGGACCTCAGGGATCCTTTGGGCTGCAGGAGGGAGGCCGGCCTCACCTCAGCGGCTTCCTCCGCGCCCAGGCCAGCCCTCGTGCATCGTGGGCCCCCGCAGGGGGAGCCGAGCGCTGACTCATGCGCGTCCCTGCCACTAGGTGTAGATGTGGGTGAAGGAGCTGGGCAAGCCCGGCCCGCCCTCCCTTCTGAAGAGAGGGAAGTGCGGCCCGAAGAGTGGGGTAGGGGGGCGTGGGGAGAGGGAGCGAGGCAAGCGCCGGGTTTGGGAACAAACTTGCTACCGAGTCCTGGCGGGGGGGAAGTGATCTCCAGGCTCCTGACAGCAGAGACCCACCCCCCCTTAAGAACCATAAACTGGGCTCGTCCAAGTCCTGAGGAGCGCCCCCCCCATGGGAACTGCATCAGGGAACGGCTCCTTGTCATGTCCACTGCCTGCTGAGCCCGGAGGGTGGGCTGTTACCCTGTTGCCTCAGTTTCCCCCAAGCCTTCTAAGAGTTCTGGGCACTGTCCGGTCCTCCCTCCTTCTTTAAGGGGGTCGGGAGAGAAGACGCCTTCCTGTTCCAGGCCCGGGGCCCTTCTTCCCCTCCCGGGGCCGCTCCCGGCCTACCCCGTCCCCGCCCCCAGCACCGCCACCAAGGGCAAGGCCGGGGAGGCTGGAGTGGGCAGGAGGGCCGGGTGGCGGGAATGAGCCGCGAGAGCCAGGAGGGAACGGGCAAAATCAGGGCGATTTCTTTCCTCTCCTCTTCCTCCGCATCGGGTCGTGTCACGGCAGGACAAGACACGGGCATTAGTGCCGGTCCAGCGGAGCCAAGGAGCCTCTTCCAAGCCACTGGCTTCTGCCGCGCCTCAGGGGCACTTGAATCAAGAAGTGAAGGGAGAAGGGGGGCGGCCGGCCCTGGGCCCGTGGGCGCGGGGTGAGCCGCCCCCTGCGGCGTGGGCCCACGGGCTGGGCTGAAGGAAGGGAGAGGGGGGAGCGGAGGCGGCGGGCGAGCCGTCCATGGAGCGTTTGGAGCTGGGACCTCAGGAGGCGGGTGACCCACGGCCGTCCTGGTGGGGCCGGTGCCGAGCGGGGGCCCCGACACACAAGTAGGGCAGCGCTCTCTCGGGCTTTCCGGATCGCCGGCTCCGGCGGGCGGGCGGGCTCCGCTCCGCTCGACCCACACAGATAAAGAAGCGGGGTCACCCCGGGCGGGACGGCCATCCCGGGGACACGGCAAGGGACGTTTGAGGCTGGCGAGCCGCTCTCCTGGGCGGTGGGGGGGGGGGCTTGGCTCTGGGTCTAGACACCGTCCTTGGGCGCCTCTGGAGGGCACGGCCCACAGAAGCCGAGGACGGAGTGGTCGGACGGCCCCGGCGCCGGCCGGGGCATACGTAGCCAGCGGTTCCAAAGACCCAGCTGGAGTCTGGGGGCCCGGCTTCAGCTAAGAGACGGCTCGGGCTTGGCGGGGAGACCGAGTCACACTGGGAGAGTGGGACGTGAAGGAGCGGGCCAGCGCCTCTGGGTGCTAGGGAAAGTAGCCAGAAGGGGGGCAATCCAGGAGCGTCTTGGGGACTCCCAAAGCTCGGGAGCTGCCCCTGGAGCTCCCCGGGTGAGGAGGGCCCTCCCCGGGGAGAGGCGCCATGTTTCAGCTTGCACGGAAGAGCCCCTCCCCCAGCCCCAGAGAGCCCTGCTTTGTCCCAGCCAAGAGGTGGGGTAACCCAGTGGGCCGAGAGGAAGGGGCTCAAAGATGGAGCGGGCCGACCGCAAGGGGAGAGACTTCTGGCTTGGCTGAACTAGGAAAACAAGTGGCCCCCGGGGATGTAGCCGCGGCCCCCCCCCCACCTCGCGGCCCCTCCGGGGGGATGAGTGCGCGCTCCCGGGCTGTTGGGAAGCCCCTGTGCCACCAGCCTGGGTCCTGCAGGCCAAAGCGTCCCCCCCTCCCCCAGCCTGCTGTGGGCGCACGGACCGAGGGAGAGACAGAGACAGAGAGAGACAAGAGACAAGGACCACAGAGGCCTAAAGCCCCAGACGGGCCCCCCCGGAGGGGGCGGGGAATAAGAGGAAGGAGGCCATTGGCTCCGGGACCGGGCCAGCTCCACAGCCCCCTCCCACCGGGACAAGGCCGTGGTCTGGGCCGCTCCTCCTGCCTCTGAGCCGGCCCCAGCGGAGACGGGCTGAGAAGGAGCCACCGTCACATCTGCCTGAAATGGGGCAGCCCCACTCACTCTCCTGCTCCTGGGCCTGGGAAAAAGACAGGAGCCTGGGAGGGGGTGCCCCAAGCCTGAGAAGGGGCACCCCAAGCCTGGGAGGGGGCGCCCCAAGCCTGGGCACAGGAGGCCACAACCCTAAGGAGAGAGGCCGGAATTGGCCCAGGAAGCTCCCACATCCGGCCTCTCTTCTCTTCTCCCCCCCCCGACCCCCCCCCCCACCGTGGCAGGCTGCCTCGCCCCAAGCTTTATGCCCACATCACAGCCCCCCCATCCCTACCCCCCCCTCAAAGAAAGACCTCCGTGGGGGCAGGGATTCTGCCCACAGGAGGCGCCCGGTCCGGCTGCTTTGTCGCCCCGAGCTGCCGGAGCCACAAGGGACTCCGACACGCTGCAGGCCAAAGGGTTCAGGGACGCTGTGGGGGAGATGCCGGGCCCTGGGGGCTCTGGACGCCCCAGACTCGGCCAGTGGCCTGCCTGCCCCCCACCCCGAGCCTGCCCAGAGGGCTTAGGGAACCCGGTGCAGACGCATCCCAGCTTGTGGAGAGGGGATTGGCAAGAGACGGGAGGCAGGGAGCTGGCGGGAGGGAGGGAGGCCACAGGGAGGATGGGGGGGGGGAGAGACACAGAGAGATAGAGATTCAGACAGACAGAGGGACACAGAGAGAGATAGAGGCAGAGACAGAGACACACAGACACAGAGAGAGACAGAGAGACAGAGAGAGACAGAGACAGAGAGAGAGAGACAGAGACAGAGAGAGGAAGAGAGACAGATTGGTGCAGATTGTGCTAGACGCGGGGCAAAAGTGGCTCAGGAAGCTGAGGGGGGTGGCCCACCCGGCCCCCTCCGCTAGGTTGGGCCATGCTCCTGCCCCCCCCCCCCCGTTTCTCCAAGCTCTTTCCCTTGAGCTTTCTCGCCAGCTTTTCCCTTAATCCTTTTTTCTCTCCTCTACGGCCATGAGCCTAGATGGATCCCAAGGGGTCAAAGAGCACAGGCAGCCATACTGCCTCACTCACCAGCCCCTTCGGCCACTGTTTCCCTCTCTCTGCTTCGGTCTGCTTCCAGCCATTTCTTTTTCCTGGTCTTTCTCTGGGTGTCTCTCCTTGTGTCTCTCTGTCTCTGTTTCTGGCTGTCTCTGTCTCTCTGAATCTTTTTCTGTCTCTGTCTGTGTGTGTGTGTGTGTGTGTTTCTCTCTTCTCTTTCTGTCTCTCTCTG
>JAJPUD010031850.1:0-12273 GCA_023553655.1 Myrmecobius fasciatus | reverse complement strand
TTTTTTTTTCTCCCATTGCTCATCTGTTATCGCTTCCTTCCAACCCCTGCATTCTCTCCCTTGCATTCCTTCCCCCTGTTCGTTCTCCACCGGTCCCTGTACTCGGCAGATGAGCTGTATGCTCAGAAACTGAAATACAAAGCCATCAGTGAGGAGCTGGACCACGCACTCAACGACATGACCTCTCTCTAAAAGGCATTTCCTCTCTATCTCTACCATCCTGCCTCCTGTCCTACTTAGACTGGATTTGGCCTCTTCACTGTGATCAGGGTTCTTAGGGGGCTTCTAGCCTTTACCATCTTTACTTTACTCACTCACATCATCCTCCAGTAACCACATCTATAAAGGCCTATTAAAATAAAGACAAGCAGTCTGGATTTCTAAGCTTTCTTCTTTCTTTTCCATTTTCCCACTTGCTACTTTTTGCACCATCCCTAGGGACCCTCTTTCCATGGTTCACACACATGGAAATTTGACATCTTAGAGAAGGGCTCTTTTCAAATTAATTTCTCTGAAAGCTGATGTAATAAAGCAAACAATTTCCATTTATATTTAAACTTTCAAGTTTACAAAGCACTTTCCTGATTTTGGAATAAATACTAATTAAGGCCATGTTTGCACAAGTCCCTAAACACAAAATTTTACTAGGGTTCAATCATTATGGCTAATGTAGTTAGATGACAATTATAAGAGTAGCTTGTATTTCTATAGTGCTTTGAATAGTAGCAATGGTGTTTTCCTCACAGCATCCTGTGACATTGTATGTATTTCAGATAGAATCATCCCTGTAGTATACAGATGAGAAAACTGCTATAGTGATAAAAGGACTTGGTTAAGGATAAACAGGTTTACAGGAAGCTTCTTTTTAAGGATAGTATTAGGGACTGGATCTATGATTTCACTGGTATGGGAAACTCCTGCTGAAGGCATTCCCTCAGCCAGTGTAAGTTGGTACCATCTCTACAACTGAGCTGTCTAAAATACTAAGAGTTTTTGACCCACACTTTGAAACCTGGTTATATCAGAGTTGAAGCTTGAGCCCAAGTCTTCCTGGCTTCAAGGCCAGCCTTCCCTATACACTATTCTCTCTCTTTTTTTTAATAATAGCTTTTTATTTTCAAAATACATGCAGAGATAGTTTTCAACTTTCACCCTTGAAAACCTTGTATGTCAAATTTTTCTCCCTTCCTTCCCCCACCTCCTTCCCCTAGACAAGGAACTCAATATACATTAAACATATCCACTATTCTCTATTTCTTCCTTCTTTTTTGATATATAAAAATTTGCTATAATTTTCCCAAATCTCTACAGCAGGATTTATTTAATTTTTTCTACTTGTAACCCCTTTTTGTCCAATAAATTTTTATGTGATCCCAGGTATATAGATACATAAAATAGGTATGAGAATCAATCATTTATTGATAATAAATCATAATTTGGCAACCTCCATATGGGGTCCAGGTCCACAGTTTAAGAAGCTGGGCCCTAGAGGCTTCAGATGCATTAATTGGGAAGACAGGAGACACCACAAAAGCAGCAACATTTTTAACTGGTATACCCTTTAAACTGGTGGTGCTATGCAGAGTTCTAAGGCAGGGCAATGAGTTTTTGTTCTTAAAAAATAAAAGACAGCATTTGTAGTCCTGGATGATTTAAAATGAAAAAAAAAAAAAACTAAACTAAATGCCTAGTTAGCAAAACAAATTAGTTAAAACAGGAAATTAGCAGGTGGCCTATACTTCCTCTGCCACTGTCTCTGGTATACTCCTCCCAGTCCCAGCTCCACCCTTTCCTTTTACCAACCCCCAGCAATGGCCTAGCAGAATTTTAGAGACCCCCTCTCCTGCCCCCAAATGAATTTAGGATATGTTTTGATATTTTATGCCCCTCAGGCATAAAGTTGCTTTTGTGAGCACTGTAAGACTTCCACTTTGGGAGTCCAAGGGCCTATTGAATCTCAGCTATCTTTTTTATTCACCTGTGTAACTATGTCACTTCCTCTGACCATCTCAGGTCTCACATTAGTTATATGAAGGATTTTGACTAGGTTATGTAGGGCTGCTTCCAGTTCTAACTTGCACAATTCTGAGCCTGGAGGTAGATTTTTCCTTGGATGGAGGGCTTGTATTCCAAGTTCTACATTTTAATTTCATTTTATTTGTTTTTCTTCATCTTTTATTCATGCACAGTTTTAGTAAAAGGCACTTCACAAATCTTAATTGATAGTGAAGTATAAATCCTGCTTTTAGTCATGGTTAGATTGGCAGAATTTCCAGCAAATTTTATCTATTCATTCCCTGGCCCCTAGAGAAAACAAATTGGGGAAGGAACCAATAAAATGTATGCTAGGAATTAAGGTATGAATCTTTCTGGGGGATGACAATGATCTTTGGGGAGGGGGAGTAATGTGGCTTTCTTTCTATTGACTTAAAGAATTAGGTTGTCCCACATCTTTCTAAGCCCTATAAATTCAAAGAAGCACTTAGATAAACTAGGATGGCTCTCAATTCTGTGCTGCTTTGTAGTTTACAAGGTCCTTTCCTCATAGTACCTTCAAAAGGTAGGGACCATAGGGAGAATTAGCCTCAACATGCACAAGTAGAAATTTGAGGCTTAGAGATATTACTTAGCACAAAACTCATCACATAGTAGGGCTGGGCTTCAGATCCAGGCTTTTGGCTACAAGATACTTCCACAATACTGAGAAGCCTCCCCTCATTCTTTTGATAATCTGCCAAGGCTGACTTGGAGACAGAAGGACTGAGTCTGAGTCCTGATTTTGTGACCTTGGGCTAATGTCCTCATTTGTCATAGGTTAGACATTAAGGTCTTGTCCAGCTTGTGTAGCAAAAGCCATTTTCCCTCTTTAAATATCAGTTTCTTCTGTAAAATGGAGTAAATACATTTGTCTCACAGGGTTGGTTTTAGGAAAGTGCTTTGTAAACCTTAAAGTGCTATAAAAAGTAGAATTTCACCCAAATTCTAATATGTTTCTTTTTTCTTCTCATACACCATCCTAGCTCCAGTTGCCTCTTCCTGGTAACCAATTTCTTTCACTCTAACCCTTAACACACATTCTACCCATTCCATCACATATATGTATTTGGACAAGTTACTAAATGGGATGGGTTTGGTTTGCTGTTTTTTCTTATAGAACCAGCCCAGCCTTTCTCACATATTTGTCTTCCATCTTTTCAGACATTTGTAAATTCTACCCTTTGAAATAACTGCAGCCACACCTGGCCAATCACTTTGCAGAATTCAACATCTGGCAGTACTTTGTTTAAAAAAAACAACTATATTTTAGGAAACCTGGAACAATTGAACCCTGTTGCAAATTTCAGAACTAGTTCTAACAAAAGTACTTTCTAACCTAATCTAATTAAAGATATGTTAGTATCTCAATCATCCTCACAATTTGTAAAAGTTAATCATCTAAGAAGATAAAACATTTAATTTAATTCAACCAACATTTACTATGTGGAAGGTTCTATGCTTGGCATTAGGAATTAGGAATACAGAGATGGTACCGGCCCTCAAGAAACTTATAGTTGTTTACAAGATAATACAAGGCACAATTCATTTGGGCAAACTTTTATTAAGCACCTATCGTGTGCAAGAGTTGGTAATTAAGTACAGAGGCAGAAGTTAGAGGACGTGACATGAGACTTAAAAAGAAAGAAGTCACTAAGAAATGGATGGTCCCACATTTAAATTGAGGAAAGGACACAAGCAGAGGCATAAAGCAGTCTGTTGCAGACAGTGGCCAAAATCAACTGTCATACCATGGTCAAACCATGGACCCAGCCAACATAGTAGCTTGATAATTATCAAGTTAGACCTTTGAGATCATCTAGTTCTGTTCCCTCATTTTACATATGAGAAACTTAAGACCTACAAAAGGAAAATGGTATGCCCAGCAAGTACAAATTATAAAAAGCAGAGCCAAGATCCAGAGCCTTTCCATTGACTTCAAATCCAGTTCTTTTCCAGTAGTCTATATAGCCTTTGCAAAGTTCTCCAAATCTTTGATCACTCAACCTTTTAAGTAGCCTTAGGTTGAGAGAATTGTCAAAAGCTTTTTGAAAGTCTAAATAGTTGTAGTAAAAAAAAAAAAAAAAAAAAAAAAAAAAATCCTCTTCCCCCAACTTTTAAGTCAGATCTTTTTTTTTCTACAACGTGCCTTCATTCTTCCAGCATTAAAGTTTCCTTTGCCCATGTTCTTTCTGTCCTTTTTCCCAAACCACTATTTTATCTCTTCCTGCTCATTCTAACATAGCACTAAATGGAAATCCTGGGAATTTTCTTTTTTCATTTGTGTCACCAAATTAGGACTTTAGTAAAATGACTAAGGTATAATTAAAAGTGAAGTCACTGCATTGCCTTGCTCGGGGTAGAGGGAGGAGGGGAGGTTGATTGTATTTAGTTTGCTCAGTAGATTATATTTAGTTTGTTCAGTAGCTAACCCTTCTGGTATAAAGGTAACACTGTCCACTGGAAGCCTATGTTAATGGACCTGGTCCTACCCAAGCTGGGAAAGGCTTTCAGAGTGAGGTGGATGAGAGACTCTGTGCCTGTCACCTGATGACAAACCTAAATAAGCCACAGTAACCAGATGGCTAACCATCAAGTGTTTTGTTTTGGGTTTTTTTGCCATAATTCACAAAGACTATCTACTTAGGTGTAACGGGGCTATTATGTGGGAGGAGATTTTTGCAACAATGAAATCATGCATCTTTGCAGTATTGAACATCATGTAGAGATGCAGTAGAACTGGTACATAAAAATAAAAATGATTTGTATATCTGTGCAGTAGAGAAAAATTGAAATTGACATCTCTAGGACCATTTTCAATACTCAAAAAAAAAAAAAAAAAGAATTACAGGATTGGGCTTTTCAGTTGGAAGTAGTAACAAATATTGCCTGCAAAAATGTATTTAACATTGTGCCTGGGAGGACCAGGCACAAGTTTGAAATCACTCAAGTAATAAGTTATCTGACAAAAGTTCAATCTGGCAGTAAAAGAGATATAGTTAGCAAAAGTTTTCTGTTAGGTTAATTAACAGCAACTATGATTTCCCAAATAGGTTTTTGGATAAGCTTGGGTGGGTTTAATTTTTTTTTAATGTGTTTTAACCTTTTTTCCCCCCCACTCTTAATCCTGACTAGAAAAACTTGCCCAGGCCAAAGAAGAGAACGTGGGCTTACATCAGACACTGGATCAGACATTAAATGAACTTAACTGTATATGAATCGAAAAAGAAGAATTTTGTTTGCCAGAAACTCAAGAACTCCATGTTGTCCCCTTCCTTTGTAAGAAGTTTTTTCTCCTATTGCATCTTTTCTTTACTGGAAATGTCAATCAAATTATGATTACCCCTCCAATATTTGTTATCCGAGAGGCTTGGGCACCAGTTAAATTTAGTTCCTTTTTTCAAATGGCACACTAAAGCTTTTAGTTGGCTTTTTTTTTTTTTTTTTATCCTTAAATTGTTTTTTTTTTTTTTTTTTCCTTAGGCAGGCAGGGTATTTAACTTAGGCCAAAATCTCCAAGATTAAGGGCATTCTGTTACACTCTAGGCAATAACAGGGAACCCAACTGAGCTACTGGATCATGCTTGAATTGATTTAAGAACACAAGCTTTCTATGTCACCCTGAGCCATTTTACAGAAGGGCAGGGACATCTCATAAAATGGGCGGGGACTTTCAATCCACAGTGAAAAGGTTGCTTTAGGAAGTCATAAACCGCAAAGAATGGCCTAATTATTGTGGCCATTCCTCCCACTCCATACTTCGGGGCAAACATCCTCTGAACAGTCTCTGAGAAAATACTTTTTCAACAACATCTAGATTTTTTTTCTGGATGAATACTTAAGGTTCTGTTTTTGTATTGGTCCAAATATAGATGACTTGTATAAAAACACAAATGTAACCTATAATTTCTGTCACTTTCACTGTATACCTAGATTTTTTTTTTTGCTTTAAAAAAGATCTCATTTTAAAATTGTAGGTGAGATCAGTGTATATTTGGACCAATATGGTACTTTGCCAACTTCTCTTATTTAGAAGTTGACTTCTGCAAAGCAACTGAACATCTTATTCCAAATAAGGAACGATATTTGTTTTCTTCCCCGATTCTGTATGGCTGAGCATCTGTAACAAAGTCAGCCAGCAATGTAGTAGAATTTAATATGGCAGCCTGTTTCTTGATGGTCTAGCATGGTATTGCTTCCCATCATTGATTCCAGCCTTCTTCCATGATACTTTCTGTGTCCATGAATCTACTGGCTAGAAAGAAGACTAAAGGAGCCTCGTCACTAAAGGAAAAATAAAATTTGAATTTTCATGATTTTCTCTTAGACTGATATTGTAAGGCAAATGGAAGATTCTGTTTCTTCTATTCCAGAGGGATTTTAATCCCTATTTTGGGACCAACTTTAAAAAAAGATCAAAAACCTGATTTAACTGGATTCAGAGAATCAAATAGGCAGTACCTATTGTTGTTGCTAAATGGTTACCTTGTGTACAGCTCAGTGCTAAAACATTCCTTATTCCACAGCAGTGTGGAACAGATATGAAGACTCAAGTTTACAGTTGTGATTAAAAATTACCCTGCTTCTAGCATATAATCCCAGTCCTGATTCCTATTTATTAAGCATCACACTACCCAGAAACACACTAGGAAATGTGAAGCTGAATGAAACCAATGCTTTTCATTTAGATCTTTACCAAATGTATCATATGTAATAGTATCACCTTTTTCTAGCTTTTGGTCAAATAAATTTTTACATAAACTTTTGAGTTTTTTAATGTGGTGTGGTATGTGAATATGTGTGTGGTGGGGGAAGATGCAGAAATACCAAATTCTTAAATTATCAATGGTATACTCATAAAAGGATCCACTTTTTCTCATGTAAGAGCCATTTCAGGTAAGTGGCCACTGAAAACTAATAGAATACACCAAGAATGCTTTTTTATGTGTAGATCTTGTAAACTAACAGTTTACCACTCTGTCTTAATCATTTGAAATTTTCTCCTTACTCTGTACCAACAAAACATCAAAATGGCAAGCCCAATATGTACTGTTTCATCCCTTCCGCAAACATTTTTTGAATGTTCCAAATGTAGGGTTCTAAGATAGCTACAAAGAAAACATGATCTGTAATGGAGTTTATATTCTGGTAAAGGAGAAAGACCTGGATACAAATAGTAATACAAAGTAATATATAAGACAGATGAAAATAAGGGTAAGGAAATGAGTTCAGAGGAGAGAGAAAACCCTTTCAATTGAATGTATCAAATTCCAGTTCTTACAAAGAGTTGTGATCTTTCACTTAACTGGCTTATAAACGAAAATAGGCAGAGCCACTAAAGGTTTACTGGAATTTTAGGTGGTCTGGGGAATATATTCCATTTCAATTCAACAAAAATGCCCCTCCTCTGTGAAAGGCATACCTAACACATGTGACAACAATCAAGGCAAAAAGATCTTGACAGATTATAAAATTGGCCAATTTAATGAGATGAAATTTAGTAGGACTACATGAAAAATATTCCACTAAAGATTTAAAAAATCAACTTCACAAACAAGTACAATATAGGGAAGGCATGACCAAGCAGCAATTTATCTGAGAAAGATCTCTAGATATTTTTTCATGGGCTGCAAGCTCACCATGAGTCAACATTGATATGGCAGTAAACCAATGCAATTTTGGACTGCTTTAAGAGACTTAGTGACCAAATAGCACCAAAAATTCACCCCCCTTCTTTGCAGAGGTGGGGGTGGGGAGTACAATGAATGTAGAATTTTTTTTTTTTAATTGTTAAAAGAGATGGCTTTTTGGAAAGAGGAGAAGGAAAAGAAACATTAAGTATAGATGATATAAAAACTAAAGATTCCACTACCTAAAAATAATACTGCTCTTTGTGGATGTGAGACTATGGGTGTGCAACATTCCGTATGTCAGGCTTGATTGATGTGTTAATTTTGCTGACTAGTGTTTTGTTTTTTTTCTCTTTATTTTAAGGGATGGTTCTTTGGGAGGGAGAAAAAAAGAGGGACAAATTGGGAAATATAGATGATAGGAAAACAACATGTCAATAAAAATGTTTAAAAGAGACAGGCAAGTTGTCCAGGACTTTGGAAGTGGTAATGGCAATCAACAATTATTAAGCATTTGCTGCATACTATTAGATCACATCTAGAGTACTGTGTTCCATTATTGTGTCACATTTTAGGAAGGGCATTGGTAAGTTCCAGAAAAGAAATAGACAAAAAAAAACCTGAAATCATGCATTATGAGGACTGACTGAAGAAAATGATGGTGTTTAGCCTAGAGAAGGCTACAGGATCAGGTTAAGAACAGAAAAATAATCCAGAATGATTCCATGTTACAAATCTCAACAGAAGCAAGTAAGTTGAAGAAGAAAGTGTATGAGTGCATTATAGTCATGTTAAAAGCTATCTTCAACATCTAGAAGTCCAGCAGACAGATAACAAGTTCAAGAGAGACTTGAGTTTCCCAATTAGGAGAATTTCTTAAAGCAAAAGTAGATTGAGATGCTTTGGATAATACAGTGAGTTCCCTAGAAATCGAAGTGGGATACCTTGGGTAATACAGTGGGTTTAGAAGTCAAAGTATTCTGGCTGAGTTAAATTACCACTTGGCAGCAAAGTATTACATACAAAAGAAACCAGTGCATTTGGCCTAAGCAAACCCTAGGTTCCTTTCCAAACTCTGAGATTCCAGGATTCTGGGCAGTTTCTTTATCTGCATTTTCCCTTCATCTCCATTTCCCATAGTGCCTTGAAGAAAGTAGACCTGCATTCATTGTCTGTTAAAATAGGTATCTGCACATCTATTTTGTCTTCTGGTACTCTTGCCAGCACTTAAACCTTGTCTCCTGAAACAACCCTTCCATGCCCTTTTTCTCACTATCCTCTATGTCTAGAATGATCTCACTTGGTTCATTGAATTCCTATTGGATTGATTACCAATCATTTAGTGCCTGCCATGTGCCAAGCACTAGAAAATAACACTGATATAGTTCCTATTCTCAAGATGGTACTGGAAGAGAAAGTGAATTTGGTGACTGCTCACAGCCCAACTCTCACTTAAATCCAATTCACTTGCACTACCACCATGTACCAAGTACTACAAAATAACAATGATATGGTTTCTATTCTCAAGTAGCTTACATTCTATTGAAGAGAATATATAAGTATATAAAACTAAATCCTCATTTTGGCAAGGTGATTGCCAAAGTATCACAATAGCTTTTTGGTTATCCCTGCCTTTTACACATCTCATTTATAGGTTCACTTACTATAGTAGCTTTTGCAAACCTCATTACTCCTTAAACCTCTCAGGGAATTTTTCCTCACCCTCTCTTAGCTGCCACATATTTCACTAAAAAAAAAAAAAAAAAAAAAAACCTATGCCTTTTCTCCCCTCCTCATCTCACATCTCTCAAATGCCTTCTGCCATTATCTACTTTATTCTTGTCTCATGAAAAAGTGACCCTTCTTGCCAAGATAAATGCCTCTATGTACAAAATAATTCCATTCCATTTTACCTTCTCCAGCAGATTGCCTCTATCATCCTTTGTTCACTAATTTTCAATCTCTCTCTGTTGGCTGCTTCCCCACTGCCTACAAACATATCCATATTTTAGCTATTCTGAAAAAAAAATTTTTTAAGTATCTGTCCATCCTCCCTACTTACCCTCCCATCTCTTCCCTTTTGTGTCTAATGTCCTTGAGAAAACCACCTATAACTGATGCCTTTATTTCCTTTCTTCTCACTCTCCTAACTCTGTAATTTGGCTTCCCACATCATTTGACTGCAACAGCTCTCTCCAAAGATAATGATCACATCATGCCTACTAAACACAGTTATCCCCCAAGGTTCTACTAACTCTATTTTGCTTGGTAATCAGCTCCTGTGGTTCAATTGTCATCTCTGTGCAGAAGATTCTCATATTTATCTAGTCCTAACCTCTTTCCTGACTTTGATTCTATTTCTAACCTCCTACTAGACATCTAGAACTAGTTGCTCCATAAATATCTTATACTCAATATGTCCAAAATAGTAATGCATTATTTTTCCCCCAAACTGCCTTCCCTCTAAATTTCCCTGTCAAGGGCACCACCATTTTCTCAGTCACCCAGGCTTGCCATATGGATGTTATTCTTACTCTCCACATCCAATCTGTTAATAGTACTGTGGAGCAATATAACATTTTCATGATCTCTATTGATGTTTGCTTGCATTGTGTTGCCTTTCTCTGGTTTTCTTTTTTTTCTTGTAGATAGAATTTTTCTTGCACAACTTGTCAACTATTATTACATTATTAACATGTAGTGTACTTCCTGCCATCTAGGGGAGGGGAGGGGACGGGACTGGGGGTAAAAGTTGTAATGGAGAGCTTTGTAAAGATCAATGCTGGGGAACTACCCATGCATATGTTATACAAATAAAAAGCTTTAATAAAAAAAAAATAGTACTGTGGAGTCTCCTTCACCTCTCCTTTCTCTCCTTTGATGCTGTCACAACCCTTGTCAGGATCCTGTTGTAAGTACCTATCATTTCACAACAGAAGTATTGCAATAGCCTTCCAATTGGCCCTACCTCAAGTCCCTCTCCATCCCAGCCTACTCTCCAACTCATCTACCAAAGTGATCTTTCTAAAGTGAAGGTCTGATCCCATCACATGGTCCACCTCCCCTTCATTAAAAAATATAAAACCCTCTGCTTGGGTTTTATGGTCCTCAACATCTCCCTTCCTAGCTTTTCAGTCTTACTTCACTTTACTCCCCAAAGTGATCCAATGATACTGATCTCCTTACTAATGCCAGCTTCCTTGGTTATTCCTCAAATAAAAAGCTCTATATCCTAATAGAACAGTTTCTGTCCATTTTCACTGGCTATCCTCCAGGTCTGGAATCTTTGCCCTTCTCTACTCTTCCTCCTGGCTTTCCCAACTTCCTTAAAGTCCTAGCTAAAATCCCAAATCCTATCTTCTGCAATAATCCTTTCCTGGTCTCCTGTCAATACTAGTGCCTTCCCTCTGAGATTATCTCCAATTTATCCTGTATACATTTTATTTATACATAGTTATTAACATGTTGCCTCCCCTATTATATTGTAAATTTCTTGAGGGAAGTGACTGTTTTGACTTTTCTTTGTATTCCCAAAGTTTAGTCCAGTGCCTCAGTAGACACTAGTAAATGCTTATTGACTTTACTAGATATAAAAAGCAAGGTGGGGTAGCATAAGCTAGTGCTGGACTTTCAACCAGGAAGGCCAGGTTCAAGTGCTTCCTGATACATATTGATTTGTGTGACTTAGACAAATCACTCAAATTCCCTATCCTTTAGACAATCCTTTTAACACTTTACACAGAAGACAAAATGCTTGGGGCAGGGTTGCTCATTTAGGAATGAATTCCTTTTATCCTTGAAACCATAGTTTGTAAGAATCTGATACAAAATAAAAGCAATACAAGGTATGAGAGGCAGCTAGCTTGAATCAGGATGATCTTTGTTAATTACAGCTTCCAGTTCAAACTGGCTGCTTCACCATAGGCAAGTCACCTAATCTCTTTATACTCCCTCCTAAGACTTTAAATAAAAGTTTCCTTCCTCGAGGTTCACAATACCAATGAAAACAAAAGTCCTATTAAAAATAATTGGGATGGGGAGCCTCTAGGTGGCTAGAGCACCAGCTCTGAAGTCAGGAGGATCTGAGTTCAAATCTGGTCTCAGACACTTAACATTCCCTAGCTGTGTGACCCTGGGCAAGTCACTTAACCCCAATTGCCTCAGGAAAAAGAAAAAATAGTAATATTTGGGATGGGAACAGGGACACAACACAATTCATTCTTTCACCTTCAAATCAAATTCCACTTCCAACAAGTTTTCCCTAGTGGAAGAAAGAGAGCAGGCAGCTATCTCCCTCTCACAGTCATTTGTTTTGCACCTCTCTAATGCACTTATAATGTGGGATGTTATACATACTTCATTTATGTGCCTATGTCTGATACTCCTTGATTTGAAAAAGGGTAGCCAGTTAGAAGGGAGCCAGAATGCAGAGAGCCCGCAGGGCCAGCTTGCACATGTCATAGGGTAGGATGGCATATGTCATCCACTGAAGCTGTTTCAAGAGGAGAGTGACTTTTTCTTTTTCTTTTTTTTTAATCTACCCTAGAAGTTGAAGCTCTGAGAATGGAGGCATGACCATTAGTCAGTGGGTCAGAAAGAACTGAAGGCC
>JAJPUD010031849.1:0-12273 GCA_023553655.1 Myrmecobius fasciatus | reverse complement strand
AACTGCATTCTCTAGCCACCCTGATCCCTGCTGTCTCCTTCCACAGATATTCCTGATGTTGATGGTAATCTCTTTTTTCATGGCGGTGGCCTATGGCTTCCTAGTGGGGGATTTCCAGACCAAGCACAGCTACCTGTCTGCCTTCTACAGCAAGTCATCTGTAGCAAACGAGGCCTTCCTTATCTTCTGGGGTTTCATGATCCTGCTCAGCATCATTGTGCCAATGTCCCTCTATATCACGTAAGCTAATGGGAGAGGCTGTGGAGGGCTGGGAGGGTGGCATGTGGGCAGGCAAAGAAACTGAGGCCCAGGGAAGGAAAGTAGCTGCAGGATGAGACTATTGAGATCCTGGAATCTCAGCTTGGGAAGGGTATTCAGAAGTCACTTAGTCCAACTTGTCTTTGACCAGGACTTCCCTCTACATCAGCCCAGCAACTGGCTGTGCAGCCTTCATTTGAAGATCAGAAGAGATCAGAACTCAGAGGGCCCTTAGAACAGAGAATGTCAAAGATGGGAGCACCCTTCGACTTAGTAGAATGTCAGGCTGAGAAAAACTCAGAGGTGGTTTGAGTTATGAGGAAGCTTAGAACCCAGAATGTCAGAGCTAGACATACCTTAGAACACAGAATGTTAGAATTGAGAGGGTCCTAAGAACAGAGAATGTCAGAGCTGAGGGACCTTAGAACACAGAATGTGGGAACTAGGAGGACCCTTAGAACACAAAATGTCAGAGAGCTAGAAAGACCTTAGAACACAAAATGTCAGGGGCAGCTGGTGGTGCAGTGGATAAAGCACCAGCCCTGAAGTCAGGAGGACCTGAGTTCAAATCTGGTCTCAGACACTTAACACTTCCTAGCTGTGTGACCCTGGGCAAGTCACTTAACCCCAATTGCCCCAGCCAAAAAAAAAAAAAAAAAAAGGAAAATGTCAGAATGTCAGAATTGGGAGGGTCCTAAGAACAGAGAATGTCAGAGCTAGGAGGACCCTTAGAATAATGAAATTAAGATCTGGGAGGGCTCTTAGAACAAGGAATGTCAGCGCTAGGAGGGAATTGAGAAAACAATTAGAATTGGGAGAGCATGTTATGTCTGAAATGAAGCTTAATATATAGTAAGAATACCATAGCTGGGAGGACCTTAGGACAAGGAATTTTGGGGCTGGAAGGGATCTTAGAACGTGGGATATCAAAGATGGAAGGACCTTGTCAGACCTGAGAGAGTTGTAAGACATAGAATTACTTTAGACGTAGATGACCTTGGAAGTCATTTTAATTCAAGGTTCAGAATGGGATAGTTAATAATAACAGCTAGATAATAGGTTAGAACATGTTACTTCCTTGCTCAGAAATATTTAGTGGTATCAGAATAAAATATAATCTGTTTAAATCCTCATTTAAACCCTCCATCATCTGGCTCCCACTTATTTTTTCAAACTTTTTACTCCTTTTCATTCATCCCACATTCCGGCCACGCTGCCTTTGACCTTGCTATGCCTTTTCCCACCTCTGTGTCTTTGTACAGCTTGTCCCCTCTGTTTGGAATGCTCTCCCTTCTCCACTTAGCCTCTTGATCAACCACGAAGTAGTGTTTTTGAGTTGAATTAATCTCCAGGATTAGTTTCCTGATTTTTTTCAGGCCCCTGGTTTTCCCTCTACAATGTTACAGAAAAACTAGCCCCATATCTGGAACATAGTAGTGGCTGTATGAATGCTTAAAACAATAATAATCATCATTGTCATCATCATTATTATATCCTCACAATACTCCTGGAAGGTATAACTTTTATGGCTACAATTTTATAGTTAAGGAAATGGTGGATTCCACAGCTTTTAAGTGTCTGAGTCTAAATTTGAATTCATATCATAGTGACTCCAGGCCCAGTGCCCTATTCATCTATAAGGCTTTAAAACAACAGTAACAATATTATCATAATAATATTATGTATAATTATGATATATAATAAAATATATGTGCTAATATTTATATTAATATTATAATATAATATTTATGTGTGTATGTATACACATGTATATAAATATATATGTATACACTCACACACACACTGTTTACTATGTGTCAAGTACTTTACAATTATCATTTCATTTGATCCTCACAATAATCCTGGGAGGTTGGTGCTATAATTATTCTCATTTTACATAGGAAAAAACTGAGGCAAATAGTGATAAAGTGACTTGCCCAGGATCTCACAGCAAGTGTCTGAACCTTTATTTAAACTCAGGCTCCCTTGACTCCAAACCCAAAATAAGTATTTGAGAAGCTTGTTTAATATCCTAATAACTTTTTGGTAGGATATAATGGGTATCTTAGTGCTTGCTTTCTTAATGGGTGGTTGCTTTCTCTATTACATTTCTGAAATTAATTAACTAATTAAAATTGGTGGGGAGAGTGTTATGGGCCCATGGTTTCCTTAATGTAGGGAACTCTGCCTATAGAAGCTTCCACCAGAGAGGGTGATCTCAAGTGACCCTAGGCAGTTTCTATTTTCAAAATACATGCCAAGATAGTTTTCAACATACACCCTTGCAAAACCTTGTGCTCGAAATTTTTCTCCCTTCTTTCCTCCCATTCCCCCTTCCTATGCAGCAAGTGATTCAATTTAGGTTAAACATGTGCAGTTCTATTAAATATATTTCCACATTTACCATACTGCACAAGAAAAATCATATCAAAAATGAAAAAAAAAATGAGAAAGGAAAAAAAGCAAGCAAACAACAACCAAAAACAGCCTCTAGTTTTGAGAGTGTCCATGCATAGTATGTGTCTCCTCCTCTCCTATTGGATGTTTCTGTGGCTCTGCCCTGTCCGATCAGGACACAAGACTAGTGTGGTGGAAGCAGGAGAACACCAAGCTTGGAATCAGAAAACTTAAGTTTAGTTCTTGTATTTATATCTTTATGAATAGCAGTATGGATTTGAAGCATTTTTGCAAGCTTCAAAGTACTATATAAAAGCCATTATTATGGCTAATAAGTATTATCCATCTCACAGTCTTGTTGTGAGAAAACTACTTTGTAAACCTTGAAATGCTATAGCAATGAAAAACATTCATTATTTATAATAATACTAATTATTAATATGCTTCCAAGACATGTGGTGTAGAGATATGCTTCCAACTTTTTCTTCCCAAGGCGCGGCTCCAGGTACTGTGCCATCAAACTTCAGTCCCTTCCCAGGCTTTTAGTAGTTGTCCCTTGTCTTATCCCCTTGCAGTTTTGAGTTTATCTACCTGGTGAATAGCTGCTTCATCAACTGGGACCTGGAGATGTACTATTCCCCCCGGAACATGCCAGCCAATGCCCGGAGTACCAGTCTCAATGATCAGCTGGGACAGATTGAGTACATCTTCTCCGACAAGACGGGGACCCTGACCCAGAACATCATGACCTTCAAGAAATGCTGCATCAATGGGCTGACTTATGGTGACTGCCCTACAGAGATACTACTTCCCCTCCTCCTCTCTTAGCCTGAGCTAGGCCCTCCTAACATTCTCACCTTGCACCCCAGACTCTATTGTTTGCCCTGCCTAGACCCTCCAGGATATGATGTTCCAGACCCCACTGGGAACCTTAGACCTTAGACCCTATCCTTAGAAGTAGTAAGATAGCCTGGTTAAGTACTCTTATAGGATCTGAATCCAGCAAGACCTCGTGTTTGAAAATTGTTTCAGTTATTAGTTAATTGTGTGACTGTGAATAAATCCTTTCATCTCCTCCTGCCTCAGTTTTCTCATCTGTAAAATGAGAATAATAGCATTTGCCTCCCAGGTTTGTTGTGAGGATTAAATGAGGGACTATATGTAAAGGGATTTGCAAACCTGTAAGGCATATATAAATGTTAGCTATCAGTAATATTAGAGAAGAAGAGGCCATTCTAGATCTGTCTTACAAGGATCACTGGCTCTCAGATTACTTACTCCACGGATATCTCATGTACCTCTCTACACATTAGACCTATCCACTCTCTGCCCACCCTAGAACACTGAGGCTCCCCATGACTTCTCAAGTCGATTGTACTGAACCACATCCCTCCCTCTGCCACATTGACTTAGGAAATCAAAATCTTAGAGCCAGAAAGGATGGTCAAATTAAAAGGTCTGTGAACTTGGATGGAGGGAAAATGACATCTTTATTCCAATATAATTGGTTTTCTTTGTAACCTATTGATTCTGTTTTGCGCATTTGAAAATATTACATCAAGAGGGAGTTCAGAGGGTTCAAGAAACCTGCCAAAGGGTGTCCAGAAGGGAAAAAAATTTACTAAGCACTTCCTATGCATTAGGCATTGTGTTAGACACTTTACAAATGTCTCATTTGATCCTCACAATAGCCCTGGAAGATGATGCTATTATGATCGTCATTTTACAGCTGAGGAAAAAGAGGGTAATGGCAGTTGAGTTGACTTGTTCAAGCTCAAATAGTTATTAAGTGTCTGAAGTAAAATTTGAACTCAGGACTTTCTAGCTCCAGGCCCAGTGCTCTATGTGCTATGGTGCCCCCAGAAGACTTGGATCTAGGTCAAGCCCTAATTTCCCAGAGAAGAAAATGGAAATACTAACGGGACTTGCCCAAGGTCATACACTGAGTCAGTGGCAGATCCCAGCAGCTAATTCTGATCAATTCTGGAGTAGACTCTTCTTAGTTCCTCCCATCTGGCTAAAGGTTGTTTTTCCTTATCCCCTACCTAGCTCCTTTAAGAAGGGGGATGAGGGGGTTAGACTCCCAACCGAAGATCTGAGACCTATCCTTGAAAGCAAAGGACTGAAGCTGTATTTCTTGTTTAGGTACAGAAGAAAGTAGTGAGGAAGGCCTGAAGGTAAGTCTGATCTTGGTCTGGGCCAGAACCAGGGGTTGTGATCCTGAGTAGAAGGTGGGATTTCTGAGTTGGGGAAATTTTCACCCAGCCATAGCATCCTAGGATGTCAGAGTTGGAAGGGTCCTTAGAACACAGGATGTCAGAGTGAGAAGTGTCCTTAGAACATAGGATGTCAGAGCTTGAAAGGTCCTTAGATTACAGAATGTCAGAGCTGGGAAGGCCATTAGAACATAATATATTAGAGCCTGAAGGATCCTTAAGACACAGAATGTCAGAGCTGGGAAGGCCCTCAGAACAACATCCTGTGTTGTCAGAGTGAGAAGTGCTGTTAGAACCCAGGATGTCAGAGCTGGGAGAGTCCTTAGAACATGGGATGTTAGACCTAAAAGGAGTCTTATACAATAAAATATCAGAGCTGGGAAGAAATTTAGAACACAGTTAAATGTCAGAATTGGTAGTGGCTCTTAGCATATAGAATACCAGAGTGGAGAGGGCCCTCAGAACACAAAATATCACATGAATGGGCCTTTAGAATGTTGGACATCAGAGCAGGGAGTAACCTTAGAACAGATCTTAGAACTTAAAACATAGGATGCTAGATCTAAGAGAGTTTTTAGAACATATAACAACACCAAGTTTCAGAACCAAAAGGGACCCTTAAGAATCATGTGGAGAATAGCATGGATAAAAGGAGAGAGCATGGAGATGAACGAGCACCAGCCATGTCTGGAGGATGGTCTTGTCTAGTGGGACCAGAGAGTTCTTATTCAAATATAAAGCAATGCTAAATTTTTTTACCTTTCTCATCCTTTGGTCAATAATAGATAGATGGCATCAGTTCTCCTTTAGGTAATTGCTACTAATGGGAAATTAACCTTGTCCTGAAACCAAAAAGCATTTTCCTTTTAAAAAATATTCTTTAATTCAGGTTGATCTGCTCTGTTGATCTTTTTGGGTGAAATGTTCTTGTTTTTCTGCATTTTCTCCCTTTCCCTGGGCTCTTTGGCTTATCAAATTTATTGTTGGCTGTGGAAGTTATAGAATAAAGTAAATAAAAAAGAATATGATATGTTAGCAAAGAACTTGCCAATCCAATTTGTTCCATTCAGCAGATAGTTATTAGACACCTGAACTCTCTGTGACCAGAAAAGTATCCTGTAAAAAGTACTCAGTGAGGTACAGAGGAAAGAGAGCTGGCTGGGGGGTAGAGGGCTTGAGTTCAAATTCTACCTTGGCCTCTTACTAGCTGGGTAATCTAGTTGGACAATTCACTTGGCCTTTCAGGACCTCAAATTCTTCCTATGGAAAATGAGGCAATTGAGCTAAAATGACCTCAGATTCTTCTCTGATCCCCTAAACCAGGATAACCCCATCATTTTATAGATAGGTGAGCATTAAACAATTTGTCTTGGTAATTCGGGAACATATCTCCGATGAGAATCAAGGTAAAATTTTTGATTGAGGAGAGTCTTTAGAACACAGGATGTCAGAGCTGGGAAGATCCTTAGAATTTAAGGGTTTTTTTCCACTTTATTATCTGGGGTCTCCCAGAAGCCAGATATCTGTTGGGATCTCTCTCTTTCCCTCTCTCCCTCCTTCTCTCTTTCTCTTCCTCTCTCTGTCTCTCTTTTCTCTTTCTCTGTGTCTCTGTCTCTCTCTGTGTCTCTGTCTATTTCCCTCTCCCCCTCCCCTTTTCCTTTCCCCCTTTCCCTCTTCTCCCTTCTCTCTTTCCTGTTTCCCTCCCTCCCTCTTTCTCTCCCTTCCTCCCCCCTCTTCTCTCTTCATCTCCTCTTCTTTCCTTCCTCCTTCCCTCCCCTCGAATTCTTGTTTCACTCCCAGGCGGCCTCTTTGAGCTGGAACAAATATGCTGATAAGAAGATGACGTTCTATGACCCCAAGCTCCTGATAACTATCCGAAATGATGAGGACGAGGTGGTCCGGGAGTTCTGGAGGCTGCTGGCCCTGTGCCATACTGTCATGGTGGAGGAGAAGGATGGTGAGTGGTACCCAGTTCCGCGATTGGCCAGTGTGGGGGAAGGGCAGCCATTATACCAGCACCCTGGGAAGAAATGAAGAAAAGGAGACTGGGCTCTTGTTTCACTGGGAAACGCAGGGAAGAGGCTTTGTTTCTATTTTATTTCATTGAGGACACTTGAAAAGGGAAGGGAGGGCATACTTTTAATCACTTTGCCAACCAGTCTATCCTATTTGAAATCTTATAGTCTGGGACACCCAGATTTGATTTGAAGACACTGGCTCTTGTAATCCTGGACAAGCTCTATCCCTTCCAGTTCTGAGTCTATAATCCTATGATCCAAATGAAGAAAATAGTTCTTTTTGCATCTGCAGTGACTTGCATACAACAAATGCATAATTAATGTTTTTATGTATTTATTTACTCAAAGTACCCATGAATTCACTGACCCATTAATTTGAGATAGGCTCAGAGATGAACATTAGTTAGATATTCACTGGTCATTGGAAAGGTCAAGGTGTAGGATGCCCCCCACGGTCCCAGTCACCATTGTTTTAGGGGTGATAAAAGGGGCAAGGAATAATATCTCATTGGAAAAGGCAGTAAACTAGCTTCCTTGGGAGGGAAGGAAGCACCTTCGAATGTGGAACTGCACAGAGCAGAAATCTGAAACTGGAAGGACTGTGAAAAGCCATTGGGTCCAACCTCTTCCTTTTAAGCATGGGGAGACTGACACCTGGAAAGGTCAAGTCACCTGATCAATGTCACACAGCTCATTAGGAGCAGGGACTTAGTGCCTTTCCATGGCACTGGGAGGTTCCTTCAAGTGTAGAAACTCGTGTGAGGTAAGGCATCACAGAGGATATCAGAGCTGGGAGGACCCTTAGAATCGAGAATGTTAGAGCTGAAAAGGCCTTTAGAACCCAAATATCAGCATTGGGAGGACCCTTAGAACCTAGGATGTCAGAGCTGGGAAGGCTCTTAGAACCTAGAATGTCAGAGTTGAAAGGGTCTTTAGAACCCAGGATATTAGCACTGGGGAGGCTTTTGGAACTCAGGTTGTAAAGACTGGAGGGCCCTCAGAACATAAAATATGAGAACTAGAAGGATCCTTAGAGTGTAGAACCCAGAACAAGGAAAGTTCTTAGCATAGATAATGTTCATTGGAAAGCCTTTCCTGAGTCCCTTAGTTGCCAGGCACTGCTGGCTTTCCATCTTGGTACCCCAGCACAGTGCCTGACATACTGTAGTCAGTTCTTCCAGGTGGAACATCTCGAGTCACAAATCTGTTGAATTATGATCACTGATATGAATGTAGCACTTTCAGGTTTGCAAAGTGCTTTGTATATTCCATTTCATCTGTGTCTCACAAGAAATTGGTGAGATGGGTAGTGGGGACATTATTATTCCCATTTTACAGATGAGGAAACATTTAAAGATTTGGCTCTGGTCCCAAAGAGAGACTCTGAGGCAGGATTTTAACCTTGCTAAATCCTGTGCTCTCTCTCACTAAATTCCACCAGGCTTCCTCGACAAGGGACCTGCCGTGATGCCATGAGCCTCAAACCAGGACCCACATGGGCCTTGGTCTGTCTTGGCCAGAGCAGCTCTGGGCTAATAGGCTCCTCTCTGGTCCCTTCCCCATAGGTTGTCACCTGAGCCCTTGAGGTTGGCACAGGACCTCCTGGGACATACTATTCTTCCTTCTGAAGTGTTTCAAAGCCTCCTTGGGGGGCACATGCCTGTGGCTGAAGTAGCCTCTCCAGGTTTCTCTGAGTCACTACACAGCGGTCCTTGAGTTTCTACTGGATTGGAAAGCTCTGGGCAGTCGGGGCTGCTGGGCAGCCAAGATCCTTGTTCTTTAAGGGTCCAGGGTCTGTAGGTCTGCCATCTTTACTTTACAGATGGCTCAGGAAAATGAGTCCAGTCTTGTGGAAAGAGAAACAGACTGAGTTCAAGTCCTGGCTAATGGCAGCTGGTGATGCAGTGGATGTGCTGGGCCTGGGGTCTTCCTAAATGAGTTCAAATGCAGCCTCAGAACTTCTTGACTGTATGAGCCTAGGCAAGCTACTTAAGCTGTAGTCTCCTTGAGGATAAGTGACTGGCACCTAATAGGCACTTAATAGATCCTTATTTCCTTATTTCCTGTCCTACCCAAGTTTCTGGACTTCATCATGCCCCCATTTAGGGAACTTCTACCTCCCCACCTGCTCTTTTTAGCATCTTGTGTTGTCATCTATTATCTTGTTTTGGCTGCCTGCTACACTTGTTCCGTCTTTTCAGTCAGGACTCCATTTTTGGGGGGAGGGGGTGTTCTTGGCAGAGGTACCCAAGTGGCTTGCCATTTCTGTCTCTAGCCCATTTTATAGATAAGAAAACTGAGGCGAGCAGAGTTAAGTGACTTGCCAGGGGTCACACAGCCAAGTGTCTGAGGCCGGATTTGAATTTGAGAAGAGTTTTTTGGCTTCAGTCCCAATGCTCTATCCACTGTGCCAGGTGCTTAAGAAATCTCTCTAACACTCCCTTCTCCCTGCGTGTTCTCTTTTCAGGCCAGCTGGTCTACCAGGCAGCTTCTCCAGATGAGGAGGCTCTGGTGACAGCCGCTAGGAACTTTGGCTACATTTTTCTGTCCCGCACTCAGGACACCATCACCACCAACGAGCTTGGTGTAGAGAGGACCTACCGGCTGCTGGCCATGATGGACTTTAACAGTGACCGAAAGAGGATGTCTGTGCTCTGTAAGCGTGGCGGTTCCTACATTTCTTCTATTGGGCCCAGAAATGGCGCTCTTTCTATCTCCACCTTGTATAATCCAGCTCTCCACTTCCTACCCAAAACTGATTCTTTCTTACTGCCCAGTCCTCTTACCTACAGCTCACCTTGCATGGGAATGACTGCAAAAAGGTTTGAAGAGAGCCCAGAGAAGGGGATTCTTAGGATTATCTTTATATCTCCCCTCTGGTTAAGAGTTTTCATATATAGGGAACAGTAGTTCCCCTTAGTAGGAAGCATGGAAACTCCCTCCACTGGTCCAGGATGATAGCTCATCTCTAAGAGTCTGGAAGAGTTGCCAGGAGCAGTTGAGTGGCTTGCCCGGGATTCTGGTGCCATTTTGTCAAGACTTCCACCTACTTCCTTCCTGCCTCTTTCTCCACTAGGTTGATCTATTAAGTCATCTCCATTATAAAACCAAAGTTAGTATTTTCCTCACTATTACATCATTTTGAAATCGAGCAAAAAGTTATCAAGTAAAAAAAGAGGCTCCTGATCTTGTACTGGACTGATCAGCCACAATTAGACACATTGTACTTTGACACCAACATACTGATGTCATTTTGGACCACTTGGTGAACAAAGGATAATAACTAGCCAACCAAGTCAGAAATAACTATCTAAAAATATTGGAATCATGACAAAGGATTATGCTACTTATTAGTATCACTATTTTAAAAAATTTGTGTTTTCTCTTATTTACATTCATCCCCCCCTAAATTATTAGTATCAGTATTATTTGTGATTTCATTAGAGTAGTACTTTCTTCCACCAGGAAAGACAATTGTTTTCATTCCCTCTCTCCTTCCCCCCCCCCACTAATATCAGTATTATCAGTGATTTCATTAGTGTGGTACTTTCTTCCACCAATAAAGGCTTGTCACATCCTATCTGTCCCAGACTATCATCTTCCTGAGTGGCTTAGGAAAAAAAATCATTTCCTGTTGATAAAGCTTCTGGTCATGAGAGGCTTGTGTATAAGTGGGAGGTGTACCTTGGACACCCACTGTCCATAAGACCTGGAAGACACCTCAAAGACTTTCCAGTCCCACTTTTCAGATAAAGAAACTGAGGTCTAGAGAGATGAAGGGATTCACTCTTGGCCACAAAGGAAGTAAGGGTTAGGTGAAATTTGTAGAAATCAGACCAAATTTTTCAGACTCTAACTTCAGTGTTCTTTCCATTATACCAGCCCAGTGCTGGGTCCAGTCACATCTTGGGACCCAGTAAAGTTGTCTAACATTGCTTTCAGGAGTTCAGAATCTTCTCTATTCAAGGAGATACCAAAAGGCTTCTGGGAAACATTGGACAGATGGGGCATTCTCAGATAAAACTTATCCCAGTTCACATCACAAAGTGTTGGACGGTGGGAAAAAGTCAATACATGTCAAAAGATTGCTCCTCTTCCTCTGTTCCCAGGTTTGTGGAGAAGTAATTAGATTTGTTCTGCTTGATTCTAGTAGGCAAAACAAACAGGAGGGAAAATGGTGACACAGATAGACTCTTTGTTAGGAAAAATGTCCTGACAGTTGTCACAACTGTCCATGTGAAATGGGCTGCTTGGGAGGTACTGAGTTCCCTGTTACTGTAGATCTCTAAACATACATTTTTTGAGGATGTGAAAGAGGGAAGGATTGGATCTTGGGAGGTCCTGGGAGGTCTCTTCCCGTACTGAGATTCTGAGGTTCTCTTTTCTACTGTATACTTCTTACCCAGCTGCAGCTGCTGATGGGTGTCATTCCGCCATGCCCAAAGTCCCAGTTTCTGCCTCTGGGGGTTGGGAACAATTATGGAAGAGATGAAAAGGGCAGGGAGGAAAGGTCTGTCCAGGCGGCTGCAGCTTTGAGGATGTCAGCAGCCCTGGGCCAAAGTAGGGGAACTCTCCTAAATCCAAAGTTCTTAACATTTCTGGTGTTATTCCATGGGGACCCATTAAAGACAGGTGGCTCTTTTCTCTGTAGTGAGAGACCCTGAAGGCACCATCCGACTGTATACCAAAGGAGCAGACACTGTGATATTTGAGCGGCTTCGGCCAGGATGTCCTAATGAGCTTGCTACTGAGAAGGCCCTGGATGTGAGTCCTGGGGATAGGGAGGAGGAAGGAGTGTGTTTCATGCTCTTCAGTCCCCGATCTTTCTTGGGTGGCTAATCCATTACCCAACCATGAAATGCAAAGAGTCCTGGATTGAGAGGTGGGTAACCTGGTTTCTAATCCTGTCTTTTCCACTGATTTGATATGCAATCTTAGGAAAACATTTCTCTGTGGCTCAGCTTCCTCACCCACAAAATAAGAGGCTGGACTAGATGATCCCTAAAGTCTATTTTAATGTTCACATTCTATATTCTGAGAACTTTTTTTAGCTTTAATGTTTTATATACTATATTCTAAAGACTCAGCTCTGACATTCCATGTTCTCTGTTCGCTCTCAGCTTTGACGTTCTAGGCTTTAGGCCTCTTAGAGCTTTGACATTTTGTATTTAAGGCTTCTTCCTGCTCTCCTTACCTTCTTAGTGTCTTTTGCTGGATCTTCATCAATGTCACTCTAACTAACTTTGGGTGTCCTCCCAAGACTCTCTCCTGGGCTCTTTTTCCTTAATATGAGAGTTTCTTAGCCATTTTTGTGTCCCAGACTCTTTGGAAGTCTGATGAAGCCTAGGGACCCTTTCTCAAAATAATGCTTCTAAATGCATTAA
>JAJPUD010031848.1:0-12274 GCA_023553655.1 Myrmecobius fasciatus | reverse complement strand
TTTTTATGCAATCTTCAAAGAAAGCCTTGTGACATGGAGACCAATTTATGTCTCTCTTTGGGGCTTTTTCTGGAGTTGCTTTACCTTTAGGGGCCTCAGGTTTTGAGGTCTGTTCTTCCCTCTCTCCATAAAAGTTGTCTATGGTGAGAGCTCTTTTTGGTTTTTTTATTCATTTTTTTTAAAGGTGTGAGGTCTGTTTAGGGCAAAGGTAGGACAGCTCCTTTAATTTGTCCTGGGGCAGTTATGCTGATTGAGTTATTTCAGAAACTGGGCAGTTCTGCTGATTGAATTATGTCAGGTGCTGGGGAGTTCTGCTTTAGTTCACCCTGGGGCGGTTCTGCTAATTGAATTATTTCAGGTACTGGGCAGCTCCGCTGATTGAATTATTTCTGGTGCTGATCAGTCCTGTTGTTTGATTGATTGCTTTAAGGTACTGTGTAATGGCAGCTAGGTTCGATGCTCATTAGGGGTTCAATGGTTCACAATCTATCCCCCTCAAAAAGCAGACCCTCCAAACCACCTGCCCACAATCAGGACAGATTGGTCCAAGAGGCCAGAAGAAGACTCCCAGGTGTGTGAAAAGCACAACGCTCCCACTCCTTTTCCGACTCCTGTTCCAGCTCCCTGCTCCAATTCCCTGCTTCAGTCTCCCTGCGCTGCAGTCTGGGTTCAGCAGACCACCCCCCTGCCCAAATAAAACAGACCTGTTTTGAGGTTCTTCCAGAGTATCTTCTTATAGAATCGTGTTGTTCTCCAGATATTGTGGATTTTTTTTGCTTCAAAATCAGTCTAGAGGCTTCATATGTTGTTGTTTTGAGGGGAGATTAGAGGAGGTTACTGAGACTCCTGTCTGATCTCAGCCACCAGGGCTCCACCCCCGGAAGGAAGGCCTCTACACAAACTTTTTGAGAAAATAGGGACAGAAGGTATACTGCCAGAATCCTTCTATGATACCAATATGGTGCTGATAGCTAAACCAGGTAGGGTGAAAACAGAGAAAGAAATCTATAGACCAATTTCCCTAATGAATATTGATGCAAAAATTTTAAATAAGATATTAGCAATGAGATTACAGAAAGTCATCCCCAGGAAAGTACACTATGACCAAGTAGGATTTATACCAGGGATGCAGGGCTGGTTCAATATTAGGAAAACTATCAGAATAATTAATAATATTAATAACCAAATTAACAAAAACCATATGATTATCTCAATAGATGCAGAAAAAGCCTTTGATAAAATCCAACACCCTTTCCTATTAAAAACACTAGAGAGTATAGGAATAAATGGGCTTTTCCTTAAAATGATCAGTAGCATCTATTTAAATCCATCAGCAAACATCATATGTAATGGAGACAAACTAAAACCATTCCCAATAAGATCAAGAGTGAAACAAGGCTGCCCACTGTCACCATTACTATTTAATATTGTATTAGAAATGTTAGCTTTAGCAATAAGAGAAGAAAAAGAGATAAAAGGAATCAGAGTAGGTAATGCAGAAACCAAATTATCACTCTTTGCAGATGACATGATGGTATACTTAGAGAACTCTAGAGACTCAACTTAAAAACTACTAGAAACAATTCACAACTTTAGCAAAGTGGCAGGATTCACAATTAATCCACATAAATCATCAGCATTTTTATATATTACCAACAAAGTTCAGCAGCAAGAGATGCAAAAAAAAATTCCATTCCAAATAGCAGATGATAGGATAAAATAATTGGGAATCTATCTGCCAAGGAAAAGTCAGAAACTATACGAACTAAATTACAAATCACTTTCCACACAAATAAAATCAGACCTAATCAATTGGAAAATATTAATTGTTCATGGGTAGGCAGAGTGAACATAATAAAAATGACAATACTACCCAAACTAATCTACTTCTTTAGTGCCATACCAATCAAACTCCCAAGAAATTGTTTTACAGATCTAGAAAAAATAGTAGCAAAGTTCATTTGGAAGAACAAAAGGTCAAGGATTTCACGGGGATTAATGAAAAAAAGGCAGATGAAGTTGGTCTTGCTCTACCAGATCTAAAACTATATTATAAAGCAGCGGTCATCAAAACCGTTTTGTACTGGCTAAGAAATAGAGCAGTCGATCAGGGGCACAGGATAGGATATCAGGACAACCTAGGCATTAACCTTAACAATCTAATGTTCGAGAAACCCAAAGACCCCAGCTTTTGGGATAAATACTCTCTGTTTGGCAAAAACTGCTGGGAAAATTGGAAACTAGTGTGGAAGAAATCAGGGCTTGACTCATACCTAACACCACATACCAAGATAAGATTTAAATGGGTTCATGATCTAGATATAAAGAGGGACTTTGTAAGCAAGTTAGAGGAACGTAATATAATTTATCTCTCAGACCTGTGGAGATGGAATAAATTTATGTCCAAAGAAGACCTGGAACTCCTAATTGAACACCAGATGGATAATTTTGATTATATTAAGTTAAAAAGTTTCTGTACAAACAAAAGAAACGCAGATAAGATTAGGAGGGAAGCATCAAATTGGGAAATCATCTTTACATTTAATGGTTCTGATAAAGGCCTCATTTCTAAAATATATAGAGAATTGTCCCATATATATATAAGAATTCAAGCCACTCTTCAATGATAAGTGGTCAAGGGATATGAACAGACAATTTTCAGATGATGAAATTAAAACTATCTCTATTCATATGAAAAGTTGCTCCAAATCACTATTGATCAGATAAATGCAAATTAAGACAACTCTGAGGTACCACTACACACCTGTCAGATTGGCTAAAATGACAGGAAAAGAAAACGATGAATGTTGGAGGGGATGTGGGAAAACTGGAACACTAATACATTGTTGGTGGAACTGTGAACGGATGCAGCCATTCTGGAGAGCAATTTGGAGCTATGCTCAAAAAGTTGTCAAACTGTGCATACCCTTTGACCCAGCAGTGTTTCTACTGGGCCTATAACAGAAAAAGATCTTAGAGGAAGGAAAGAGCCCTACATGTGCAAGAACATTTGTGGCAGCCCTTTTTGTAGTGGCTACAAACTGGAAACTGAATGGATGCCCATCAATTGGAGAATGGCTGAATAAATTATGGTATATCAATGTTATGGATTATTATTGCTCTGTAAGAAACAACCAGCAGGACGATTTCAGAGAGGCCTGGAGGGACTTGCATGAACTGATGCTGAGTGAAACGAGCAGAACCAGGAGATCATCATACACAGCAACAACAGGATTACATGAGGATCAATTCTGATGTACATGGCTCTCTGCAACAAAGAATTGTCTCAAACCAGTTCCAATTGTTCACTGAAGAAAACTGTATACACTCAGAGAGATTGAAATGAAATATTCACCACAACATAACATTTTCATGATCTCTATTGACATTTGCTTGTATTGTGTTGCCTTTCTCTGATTCTTTTTTTGTAGATAGGATTTTTCTTTCATAACTTCTCAAGCATTTCAGCATTATTAACATGTAGGGTACTTCCTGCCATCTAGGGGAGGGGAGGGGACTGGTGGTAAAATTTGTAATGGAAAGCTTTGTAAAGATCAACGCTGGGGAACTACCCATACATATGTTATACAAATAAAAAGCTTTAATAAAAAAAATATCAAATTGTGCATATCCTTTGACCCAGCAGTGTTTCTACTGGGTCTGTATCCCAAAGAGATCTTAAAGGAAGGAAAGGGCCCCACATGTGCAAGAATGTTTGTGGCAACCATTTTTGTAGTGGTGAGAACCTGGAAACTGAATGGATGCCTATCAATTGGAGAATGGCTGAATAAACTATGCTATATGAATGTCATGGAATATTATTGTCCTGTAAGAAACAATCAGCAGGAAGATTTCAGAGAGGCCTGGAGAGACTAGCATGAACTGATGCTAAATGAAATGAACAGAACCAGGAGATCAATGTACATGGCAACGACAAGACTACATGATGATTATATCTTATGGACATTACTCTCTTCAACAATGAGATGTTTCAAACCAGTTCCTGTTGTTCAATGATGAAGATTCCATATACACCCAGGGAGAGGCCTATGGCATCTGAGGGTGTATGTACAACAACATAGCATTTTCATGCTCTATTGATGTTTGCTTGCATTGTTTCCCTTCTCAGATTTTTTTTCTTGTGATTTGGTTTTTCTTGTACAGCAAGATAACTGCATATATATATATATATATACATATATATATATATATATATATACATAAAAAATAAAGTTTGTCCTGAATCCTGTAAAAAATAAAACAAAGAGCTGAACTAGAAAAATATATATGCATGGATAATTCTTCAACATTAATCCTTGCAAAACCTTGTTCTCCAATTTCCCCTCTTCCCACACCCCCTCCCCTATATGTCAAGTAGTGCAATATATGTTAATCATAGCAGAGATATATGTTAAATCCAATACATTCATACATACTTATGCAATTATCTCGCTATCCAAGAAAAATTAAATCAAAGCAGAAAAAATGAGAAAGAAAATAGAATGAAAGCAAACATTAAGAAAAAGAGTGAAAATGCTAGATTGTGAACCACATTCAATTCCCACAGTCCTTTCTCTGGGTCTAGATGACTCTCTTCATCACAATACCGTTAGAACTGATATGAATCATCTCATTGTTGAATAGAGTCATGCCCATCAGAATTGATCATTGTACAATTTTTTGTTGCCATGTTCAGTGATCTCCTAGTTCTTCTCATTTCACTTAGCATCAGTTCACATAAGTCTCTTCAGGCCATTCTGAAATCATCCTACTAATCATTTCTTTCAGAACAATAATTTTCCATAATATTCATATACCATAACTTATTCAGCCATTCTCCAACTGGTGGGCATCCATTCAGATTCCAGTTTCTTGCTGGGCACCATTTTCAAGAAATTATCAAGGGAAAATGTCCTGATCGTGTAGAACCAGAGAGTAACGTAGAAATTGAAAGAATCCACTTTTCCCTTCCTGAAACAGATTCAAAAGTAAAAGCTCCCAGGAATATAACAAAATTTTAGAACTCTCACATCAAGGAGAAAATATTGCAACCATCCTGAAAAAAAAAAAAAAAAAAAAACAATTCAAATATTGTGGAGCCACGGTCAGGGTAAAAGAATTATCAGCTTCTCCCTTATTTGGCCAGAGAGCTTGCAATATGATATTCTGGGGAGAAACAGAACTAGGATTTAAACCAAGAATCACATATCAAACAAAATTGAGTATAATCCTTCAGAGGAAAAGGTTGTAATTTAAATAAATAGAAAGTTTTCTTTTTCTTTGTGATTTTCTTTTTCTTTTCTTAATAGCTTTTAATTTTCAAAATACGGACAGATAGTTTCAACATTAAACCTTTCTCCCTCACATATCCATTGGAATTGGCTCAAATCACCTCATTGTTGCTTGCATTGTGTTTCCTTTATCTGCTTTTTCATTCTTGTAGATAAGATTTTTCTTGCACAACAATGATGTGTGGAAATATGTATACATATATTTGATTTGTCAAGTATTTTAACATAATTAACATGTAGTGGATATACTGCTATCTAGGGGAGGGGTGGGGAGTAGGGGGGAAAATTTGTAACAGAAAGCTTTGTAAGGGTTAATGTTGAAGAATTACCCATACATATGTTTTGCAAATAAAAAAAAATAGGACAAAAAAAGAGGAAGTCACTAACATACTTAATATGGGTATAGAAACCCATTTTACTGTGCATGAAAATAGGAGAGGAATGGGATCCAGGAAGGTGGAAAGGTGATAAAAGAGAAAAACATAGGGGGAGGGAGTCATTAGTAGCAAAACACTTTTGAGCATGGACAGGGTAAAAGAACAGAAAATGGAACAAATTGGGGGAAATATATAGTATATTGTAAAAATAGAGTAATTGTAAAAATAATTTTGAAGCAAATTTCAGTGATTAAGACCTCATTTCTCAAACAGATGGCACTGAATCAAATTTATATAAAAAAGAGCTATGTCCCAATTAACAAATTACAAAAGATATGATCTGTGCCCAAAGGGCTATAAATTCATTCATATGCTTTGACCTGACAATACTGCTACTAGGCATGAATAACAAAAGTGATTTTTTTTTACAAAAAGAAAATCACTAATATGTACAAAATATTTATAGCAACTCTCTTCTCAGGACAAAAAATTGGAAATTGAGAAGATAGCCATTAATTGGGGAAGGGCTGAATAAATTGTGGTCTGTGTTTATGATGGAATATTATTGTTCTTTTGGAAATGATGGGCAGGATGCCCTCAGGAAAAAAATCTGGAAAATCTTACATAAACTCATGCAAAGTGTAATATATTATACACAAAATAATGGCAATGTTCTGGGATGACCAATTCTACATGACTTTGTCAGAAGTACAATGATCCATGATTGCTCTGAAGGATTTATGCTGAATCCATGATTGCTCTGAAAGATTTATGCTGAAAAATCTTATCTATACCTGAGAAGGAATTGGTTGTGTTTAAATAAAGATTGAAGCATTCTCTCTCATTCTTTCTGGTGCATATATGTATTATTCACTCTTTAATTCTTGATGAGATTAGGATTTCAGAACTTTGAGCCCCCTTCCTCCATCTACTTCTTCTGTGTTGAATCATGTACTTTCACCTCATTCATATAGCATTGTTATTAATTTTACCTTTTCCTACATGATTTTACTTTTCACAATCACATCATACTCAGCTCCATTCCAATCTTTCTTTGGACTAGCTGATTACTAATGACAATCTTAGACATATGGCTTACATTTGCATTTATAAAACAAATAGTTTTTCCTTATTTATTCCCCTGAAATTAATCTTTAATGTTGACTCATATGTTAAGTTTTTTATTGAGTTTAGCTTTGTTTGCAACATAATCCTGAAAATCTATTAGCTCGTTAAATATCCATATTTCATTCACCCATATCCCATATTCCCATAGTAACTTGCTATAGTTGAGTCATTTCTCCTATGCCTATCTTTTTTAAGAGCTTGTTAGTGTAATCATCTTTAATCTAAGTTTGGGGGAAATGGTGATGCCTGTGGCTTTAGATCTTCCAGATTTTTCCCCTGTAGCCTGGAACTCAAAACCAAGACCTCCATCCTCCTTGTAAAAATCCACAGACAACAGATTCCCTGTCCCACCACTTCTGTATTTACTGGATATATACTAATTCCTTCTGACTCAGGCAGTATAACAGTAGCACACTTGGGCCACACATTCCTTATCAGCAGAGATTCCCTCAAACATTTTGGACTCAAACCACTGACTCCTAATACTCTCTGGGAGATGAAAGTTCCTCTGCGTTTGAGTCAAGAATGCCTGCAAATCTAGGTAATCCCAGGGTGCTCTGGTTGCTTTGTCATTGTAGCTAGCCTGAAAGTATTTACATTTCATGCTAGCAAAGGAACGATTTACTTTCTGGGAAAAGTATTAAAACTTTGAATTTGTGGAGGCATTATTGTGCTATACTTAATGAGTATAAAAACTGGTTGAGAAGTTAAAAAAAAAACTTTTCAAACTGCTCTTTTTCATTAAAATATGCTTTAATAATTTTTATCATATCACTTATCCCCAATAAACTCCTACTTTGTAATGGAGTAGCTAAGAGGAAAATGTGATACTATTTTTGATAATATATGTTTTATTCTGCACTGGTAAGGTGCCATCATTCGACTGAAAGAAAGTTGAAAAAAATGTAGTTCATTATTCATTTTCTGCAAATAAAAAAAAACATAATAAATCTCAGGATTTGTTATATTATTAATCTGAATTCTGTTGTCTCTCAAGAGACAATATTTTGGGCAATTTGCAGAATCATTACTGTATTTACTGAAGTTTGTATAGACGAAACAATAGAATTTGCATAGTACTAGGCCTAATCTCAGGTTCACTTACAATGAGACAGCTCCTCTAGCTTAATTTTTAAAGATTTGTGCTTTGGAACTTCAGTACCCCAGTGTAGTCCTCACTTTCAAGCAACACTTGATTCATATTTCTAATCAAATATATTTTCTTTTGATTTTTCTTTTAAACTAGTTTATTTATATGTATACCATATATACATATGTATTTGTACAAACTAGTATAAACTAAATCATTTTAAACTAGTATATGTATAATTCTCTAAATTATTTATTTATTAATGTGGTATAAAACAATAATATTTGATTAAATTCATTGACAACTATTTGTTAAGCCATTTCCCCAAAACATTTATTTTGTTTCCCTTTTTCTTTCTTTCTTAGGATACCATGTCCAAATAGGAATTTTCCTTTGATCTTTGGACTTCTCATTCCATATGTACACTAAGGGGATTTCTAGATAACATTATATTAGTAATTAAAACATCTTTATGGTTTGTTTTTAAATTTCAAATTATAATTATCATTTTTATTGTTATTTTTAAAATTATTTTTGCTGTATTATGTCAATAGACTAGTTTGTAGACTCACTTATAGGAAAACAACACTTATAGGACTTGAGAATGTAAAATTTCAAGCAAGAGAAATGATCACAAATATTTCTAGAAATCTTCTTATAGAACAATCTTCTTAGACAGTTTGGTTGAATCCCTTTCAGATTATTTCATATTCTTCTCTGAATTGCAATGTTTATGCCATGCAAATACAAATAAGGATGTGAACTGAGATACTTGTTTGTATGTGTTTTACTGAATACATTTATTTAGTACTTGGAGGTTTAATAATAAATTTTTTTTCTAAATATACTGTGAACAAGATGGTGGGGTAAAGGTAGGGACTTGCCAAGCTCTGCCTTAAATTACTCTAAATTATTTTTTAAAATTATGCTAAACAATTTTTAAAACATCAGAACATCCTAAAAGATGGAGTGGAAACATTTTCCTGATAAAGGCAACTTAGAAGTTGGAAATGTCTGCAGTATTTCTGTAAGAGTCCATGTTATACTCCCTATGCAGGCCATGCCATCACAGCTTAAGTTCCAGATCCAGCTCTGGCCAGCCAGAACAGAATATGAGGCCTCTGAGTCATTGGTAGTCCTGGTGGTTTCTCAATCTCTCAACCCAGATACAGAAAAGTAAGATTTGTCAGTAGAGTGAGAAGATCTTGGGAAATCAGCAAATCAGGAGTGATTTATGCTGGTGGAAGATTCCCAAGGCCTCAGCTCACAGAAAGTCTCTGTGCTAGAGCTGAGGAAGAACTTTGTTTCTTTATCACACTAGAATTTACAGCTAAATTAGAGCAGGGTCACTCCTCATAGCTCCAGGGCAAAAAAGAGTTCTTGTGGAAGAGGCCATGGAAGAGCTCAAAAAGGATTTTGAAAATCAAATAAGAAAAATAGAGGAAAAATTGGAAAGAGAATTATCAGGGTTTCAAAAGGAAATGAAAAAAGCTAATGAGAAGAAATATGTCTTAAAAAAGCAAAGAAAGGGGCAGAGCCAACATGGCAGAGTGAAAAGGTGACTCTCTGTGTCCTCCTCCAATCTTCTCTCAAACAAAAAATAAAATAAGCCTCTGGACTGATCTTCAAGTAAGCAAATCCAGAAATATTTGGACACTGCTTTCTGAAGAACTTCATATCAGTTTTGCTTAACTCGGACAGTGGGATAAACAGTGGACTCGGTGCAGGCTGGAAGTGAGGGTGGGACTCAGCTCAGCTCATCATGGCAGAAACTCCAAACTCCAAACTCCAAACACCTGGAAGTTATCTGAGGCACTTGGGACACTCTGCCCTGATTGGGGGCAGGTGTTCTGACAGACTTGCCTTGTTTAAGGAGTAATTCTGACTTAGTCCTAGCCCCCACAGGCCCAGCACCTTAACTTAATTCACTGAAGTGCCCCAGGGCAAAGAATTTCAGCCCGTTTTTTTTTTTTTTTTCCGAGCCTTAAAGAGACATGCACACTGTCTAAAAAAATGAAGAAGAAAAAGAGAGCTCTCACCATAGACAGCTTTTATCACGAGAAAGAAGGGACAACCACAGATCCTGAGGTTCCTTTAGACAAAACCCCAGAGGAAGTTATTAAGGACCATCACTGGTCCCCTTTTCAAAAGGCCTTTCTGGAAGATTGCATAAAGAACCTCATAAGAGAGCTGGAGGATAAATGGGAAAATAAATTTAAA
Organism: Myrmecobius fasciatus; assembly: GCA_023553655.1. NCBI lineage: Eukaryota > Metazoa > Chordata > Mammalia > Dasyuromorphia > Myrmecobiidae > Myrmecobius > Myrmecobius fasciatus. The sequence continues at coordinate 2,168 of JAJPUD010031848.1, read as the reverse complement.
TCAGTGCAAGAAGGATACAATATCTTGCAAGAAGGAAATGATGCCCTTAAAAAGAGATATGAAAAAGACAACAATTTATTGAAAAGTAAAATTAATGAAGTAGAAAAAGAGTTCAATGAACAAAAAATTCAATTGGCCAGTTACAAAAGGAACTTAAAAAGGTAACTGAAGAAAACAACACTTTAAAAATAAGAATTGAACAAATGCAAGTGAATGATTCAATAAGACTTCAAGAATCAGTCAAACAAAAACAAAAAAAAATGAAAAATTAGAAGAAAATATGAAATAACTCCTAGGAAAAACAACTGACTTGGAAAATAGATCTAGGAGAGACAATCTAAGGATTATTGGACTTCCTGAAAGCTATGATGAAAAAAAGAATCTAAACACTATCTTCCAGGAAATCCGGAACTTCCCTGAGATTGTAGAATCAGAAGGCAAAATCACCATTGAAAGAATTCACCAATTACCTCCTGAAAAAGACCCCAAAATTAAAACCCCAAGGAATACCGTGGCTCAATGTCAGGAGTACCACACCAAGGAAAAGATTTTGCTAGCTGCTAGAAAGAAACAATTCAAATACTGAGGATCAATAATTGATCACACATGATCTCCCTCCACATTGAAGGATCAAAGGGCCTGGAACCAGATATTCCGAAAGGCAATGGAACTTGGATTACAGCCAAGAATAAGCTATCCAGGTATTATGAACATTATCTTCCAGGGAAGAAGAGGGTCATTCAATAATATAGGTGAATTTCACCTATTTCTAATGAAAAGACCAGATCTGAACAAAAAATTTGACATTCAAACACAGAAATCAAGAAAAGCATAAAAAAGGTAAAAAGGAAAGGACTCTTGAGAACTTTATTTTTACTATGGGAATACTTAAATCTTGGGGGTATAATTAACTAGATATTACTTTGATAATATGAAAAAGACAACTAGAGGGGGAAAGGTTGTCATACTGGGGAAAAGAGGGAAAAAGTGGTAAAATAAGAGCTAAAAAAAGTAGGTAAAAACAAGGTAAAATCTCTTGAAGAGACAAAGAAAACCTAAAATAATTGAGAGAAAGAGGGGAGGGAGATGACCATTGTGTAAATCTTACTCTCATCAGGTTGGGTTCTAAAAGTGTATATCAGACAATTAATTTCACATAAAAACTTGTCTGTTGCTAGAGGGAAGTAAAGGAAGCAAAGAAAGGGATAAACTACTAGAAGGGAAAATAGAAGAATCAGGGGAAACTATTAAAAAAATGCAGTGGGGATCTAAAGGGTGGGGTACTGTTTGGGGGAGGGGATCATCAAAAGCAAAGTACTGAGGAGGGGGGAAGAGAGAAAGGGTAAAGGAAAGGGAAAAACATAACTTAGGTAAATAAGATGGCAGGAACTAAAGAATTAGTTATTCTAACTGTGAATGTGAATGGGATGAACTCTCCCATAAAGCAAAAGCAGATAGCAGACTATTAAAAACAAGAATCCCACAATATGTTGTCTATAAGAAACACATCTAAAGCATAGTGACACATATAAGATGAAGATACAAGGCTGGAGCAGAACCTATTACGCTTCAAGTGAACAAAAAAAGCAGGGGAAGCACTCCTTATCTCAGATCAAGTAAAAGTCAAGATAGATCTAATCAAAAGAGATAAGGAAGGAAACTATATTTTATTAAAGGGTACCATAGATAATGTGGTAATATCAATAGTAAATATATATGCACCAAGTGCAATAGCATCCAAATTCCTATGGGAGGAATTAAGAGAGATGCAAGAAGAAATGGATAGCCAAACTATACTAGTGGGGGATCTCAACCTTGCTCTCTCAGAATTAGATAAATCAAACCACAAAATAAACAAGAAAGAAACTAGGGAGATAAACCAATTGTTAGAAAAGTTAGGTATGATAGATCTATGGAGAAAGTTGAATGGAGGCAGTAGGGAGTTTACTTTTTTCTCAGCAGTCCATGGAACCTATACAAAAACTGACCATGTGTTAGGTCATAAAACCCTCAAAATCAAATGCAGAAAGGCAGAAATAGTAAATGCATCTTTTTCAGATCATGATGCAAGAAAAATCACATGCAATATAAGGCCAGAAGAAAATGAACCAAAAGTTAATTGGAAAGTAAATAATCTAATCCTGAAGAATGAATGGGTGAAAGAGCAA
>JAJPUD010031847.1:0-12276 GCA_023553655.1 Myrmecobius fasciatus | reverse complement strand
AGAGAGAGAGAGAGAGAGAGAGAGAGAGAGAGAGAGAGAGAGAGAGAAGCCAGGTAGTCATTATAGATAGACACAGAGAGACACATTCAAAGAAAGAGAAATAGATATATAGAAGCTAAAAGAAATTTTTTTTCATAATGAAGAAAAGGTGAAGTCACTTAGAACGATGCAAACACAGAAAAAATAACAAATCAACTCAAATTTTAAAAAGACAGGGAGTGGGAGGAAAAGAGAGAAAGAGAGGCTCACAGAAAAATAAAGATGTGCATCAGATAGAAAGTAATGTTAGGCAATGAAGGATCAAATTTAAATTTTGTGATAACTCAGTAAGAAGAGAAAAAATAAAACTAAAGCTAAGAATGAGCTGTCAAGAAAAACTAAGAAGAACAAAAACGAGGATGGAGACCTGGGGAGTAGCAATATTGAGATGACATAGAGATTTAAAGAAAGTATGGAATCCTTACTTTTGAAGGATCTATGGCACGGTGATGGAGAGAAGGCTAAGCTTCTTAGTTCTAACTTGGTTTCTGCTTTCTCTGCCAAGGAAAATTATCACTGATTTGAAAGGAGAGAAGAAAAATAGTTTATTAAGGGACATATACCCATAATATGAAAGGAAAATTTGAGAAACCTTTAGAATTCACTAATGAACACAAATATTTAGGTCTAGATAAATTATATCCTAATGTACATTAAAAAATTGATGAATAAAATTGTTGTCACTACCAATGAATTTTGAAAGATTGAGTAGAATGCAAGAGACATCATATGTGAAGAATAATGAATAGATAAGTATAGCCATACCATAGAGTATGTAGAAATATGGTGTCAGAAGATTGAAAATGATAGAGAAAAGCCAAGTTGTAAAGGCTTTACATACCAAAAATAAGTTATATATCACCCTGAAGACCTTAGGGAGCTATTGGTACTTATTGAATAGGAAGAGAACCTGGGTAGAAATACTTTTTGAAAAATCACTTAGGCAACCATGTAAAGGAAGATGAATTGGAATGAGGAAAGTCAAGACAGGAACACCAAATGGATAGTTATTTTAATAGCTGGGACATAAGGGAAAAAGAACCTGTACAAGGATCATTTTAGTTGTAGAATTGGGAGGAACCTCATAGGTTTTCAAATGCAACTTATTTCACCTTAAAATAAAGGGAATTGAGTATCAAAGTAAAAGAGCCAAGATTTGAACCCAAGCTCTTTGACTACACAAATAACATCTTATACCTACCTTAAATAACTTTAATAGATTTCATCTTTATCAGCTAGCACATCTCTTTCCACAAGGATAATTAAATACTTCTTTCTTCTCTATTTGTATTTCTCAGAAATTATCACTTTATTCCTAATATTAATACCAAGAATAACATTTATGCCAAATATGATCATGAACAAATATGATTCCTAGACAAGGATCTGAGATCTGCAGAGGTTAAGTTATTTCCATAATGTCATAATGCTAGTAAGAGACAGATCTAATTGATTGTATAACATGAATTTTGATTCCTAGTCTACAACTTCTTGACTTAGTGGATAGAGAGAGGTATAAGAACTGGACTTGTGAGCACTGGGTCAATCTAAAATCAAACATTAGCTGTATCCAGGACATGATTTAACCTCTGTCTGCCTCAGTTTCTCAACTATAAAATCAGAATAATAATAGCATCTACTTTCCAGAGTTGCTGTGAGGATTAAATGAAAAAGTATTTGCAATAATATTTAGCACAAATTCCAATAGATTTGATGGAAAATGTTGTCCACATCAGAGAGAAAATTATGGAGACTGAATGTGGATTAAAGCATAGTATTTCCATTTTTTTGTTGCTGTTGTTTATTTGCTGTTGTTTATCTTTCTCATCTTTTTTCCCTTTTGATCTGATTTTTCTTTTGCAGCATGACAAATATGGAAATATGTTTAGAAGAACTGGACATGTTTAATCTGTATCCAATTGTTTGCTGTCTTGGGGAGGGGGAGGAAGGAGGAAGGGAGAAAAATTTGGAACACAAGCTTTTGCAAAGGTGAATGTTGAAAACAGTGTATGTATTTGGAATAATAAAATACTTAAAAAATAATGTATTGCTTGGTACATAGTAGGCCCAAAATAAATGTTTATTTCCTTCACCTTTTCTTCATTGACACAGGGAACTCCAAGGTAAAAACAAAACAAAACAAAAAAAACTCAGATGACAGTTCTAAAAACCAAACAAATCAGACAAGGGATTTGAACAAAATTCAATAGTTTATCTCATATCCATTTTGCTTGACTTTGGCTTTAGTGGGGATCAGGGTTCATGGAGAAGTTCAGGTTGGATTTGCTCCAGGGAGACAGGAAGCAGAAGGAAAAAGAAAGGGATGGAACTGGTAGTACTAGGAAGGGAGGACAGAACAGAGAATGAAGAGCTTTGCCATCCCCATGGAAAAAGGTGTGTGACATGATAAAATGAAACATGTCAGAGGGACCTAAGGGAGCAAACAAAGCCACTTTGCCAATGTCAAGTAAAGCTGATGGCAACAGTAGACAGATCGCCTGTCTTCCTCCCCATAGAACAGAATGAAAAAGGTTTCCCATCCTTTCTGAGATTAGAGGCTATTGGGTTGAGCCAGCCCCAGGCGAAATTGTGACGTGGACCAAGTTTCCCCTTTCCTGTGTATTTGTCACTCAGCTTTTGGGTCTTCCTGTTCATCTAGACAACCTTTATGCTCTCTCTTGCTCACCAGAAACCTCACTTCACTGTCCCTGCCAAACATATCCAGCTCAGGCTGCACTCTTTGCCTCAAAAATTATCCTTCCCTCAATTGACTTTCATAGAAATGTTTTGCATAACTTCACATGGTTTCTTAATTATGGATAAGCAAGAGAACCTAGAACTCAAAAAATTTTAAAAAAAATGTAATTTTTTTTTAATGTAACTGGGGGGAAATATTAAATAAATAAATCAAACAAAAAATTATATATCCTTTCCTTCTCTATTTTCCCCCCAAAACAAAACTCCCATAATCTCAGGGTCTTGTTCTCCCATAGTCATTAACACAGCACATAATTAATAAATGAAATCACATAGAGGCAAGCATGTTACTTTTGTATTAAAAAAAATTTCCAGTGGTCTTGCCCGCCTTTTTCCTATCAGGTAAAATATGAACTTTTTGTCATAAAGTATAAAACCTCATATTTATTGGTTCCATACCGTATTACAATTCCTCTCAATTCAAAGCCACATATTAAGTGTTTTTTAAGTATAAGCTATTATGCTGTATGCCGGGGATAAAAAAGAAAGAAAGAAAGAATAGTCCCTGCCCTTACTGAAATAGGAGATATTTAAAACATGCACACACTTAAATAAGGCAACAGGTAGGAATTACTTATGGAATCAATAAAGGTTTCATATAGGTACTGGCCTACCCTATATTATCTAGGCTTTGAAGGGATTATTTAAAGGAATTCTACAAAGAAATGAGTAGTTTATTACAAGAGAGGGAAATCCCCTTGTGCAAGGGTACAGAGTTTGCAGATCAAATATTTAGTCAAGAGAATTCAGTAGGTTGCAGGCCAGTTTGGCTGGAATGAAAAATGTGGGATGAGTAATATGAAATGATTCAAAAGGTAAACAGAAGCTAAGTGAGACTTAATTTTAAAAAAACTTTAAATGAGATGATTGTTATTGTTCAGTAGCACACAATTCTTTGTGACCCCATGAGGGATTTTCTTGATAAAGACACTGAACTAGTTTGCAATTTCTGCCTCCAGCTTATTTTACAAATGAGGAAAGTGAGGGTCACAGCTAGTGTCAGAAATCAGATTTGAACTCAGGAAGAGGACTGGAGGAATGTCACTCTATTTTCTACACCATTTAGCTGCTCAAATGCCAGGACATGTTTGTGGTTTATCCTAGAGACAATAATGATTCATAGACAATTTTATTTTTCTTGGGGGAAAAAGGGTGATGTGTCTGGTGTGTATTTTAGGAATATCATTTTGGCATTTGTGTGGAGAATTAATTAAAGACAAAGAATAAAAAGAACAACAATAATAACAAACAACAGCGAAAGCAAGAACAAGAACAAGAATAATAATAACAGGAACAACAACAAGAAGAGCAAGAACAGAAACAAGAACAATAGAAACAATGAGAAAAACAAGAGCAAGAAAAAGAAAGAGAAGGAGAAAGAAGACAGAAGGAGGAGAAGGAAAGAGATGGGAGGAAAAGGGGAGAGAAGAGAAGGGGGAGAGGCAGGAAGAAGAGGAAGGAAAGGAAGAAGAAAGAATTTGAGCCCAAGATCTTTGGACTACAATTTCAGAAGTCTCTCTACTATACCATACTGCCTCTTATTATTTACATAATAATTGATTAACAATGATTGTGGAAGCAATGAAAGAAAAGTGTGAATGTCTGAAAGCATTCAACCTCAGGACATTTGAATTTTAGAGGAGGTCTTTGGGGACACAGTAAAATTTTCACTTCTTAATTTTGGCAAAGATCTAGCCTTGGTCTTCTCACCTTTCTCGACATACTACCTCTTAGTGTCATATTTTGAACCTACATCTTTACCTATACTACATTCAGATTATCTGGGGCTTCATTTTTCTCCTTCAACAATAAAAAAATCACAAAACATAATCAGTCATAATTTTTGTTTTTCTTACTGGATGTAAAAGTTTAGGTGCCTTTTCATTGATCACCCCACTTTTCGGGGTCTGTTTTCTCATCTGTAAAATGCAGGAGTTGAATTTGATTATTTGTAAGATATGTTCCAGTTTTGATGCAACAATACCCTGTGATTTTCTAGTAGCTTTTCTTCTAGTAATCCAATTCAGTTCAATTCAATAAACATTTATTAAACAGGTACTGTTTGCAAGGTACTGTACTAAAAAATAAGAAATACAAATAAAAATGAAGCATTCTTGATTCTCAAATATTCAATATATTTGATACAAAGGGACAAGCGTACAACATGTCTTCTGATATCAAATACAATATAATTTCAAGAAAAGGAGAGCTCTAACTACTTTGTAGGGTGAGGGAGGACTTCATGCAAAGCTGACCCTTGAAAGGAGGTGAGGAATTATTAAATGTGGAGATGAAGAGGAAGTTCAGGAAAAGGTTGGGAAAATTGTCCAATTTCATGAAAATAGGAGTTAGAATGTCGAAGTCAGAGTATTTGACCTTGCATGGTAGTACCCCAAGGTGTTTGGATCACAGAGTCCATGAAAGGAAGTAAGATGAACTGTATAGAAAGCTATGCAGGAAGCAACTTATGGAGAGTCTGGCTATTGACTTTGTATTTTACTCAATAGATAACTGGGAACAAATACAAATTGTTCTAAGCAATTGACAAAATCAGACCTATTTTCTAGTAATAATTAATTGGTAGTTATGCTAAAATACATTGTAGTTGAATAAATGAATGAGCATTAATTAATAACTTGCTACATGCAAAGCACTGTCTTAAGTGCTGGAGTTAGACGAGCTAGACAGTATCTGTTCTCAAGAAGCTAATATTTTAACGATTATAGACAAGCCACACGGGTTTCAGTTTCAAATCACATGGAAAGGCCCCATGGTCCTTAGGGTGCAATGACAAAAAAGATGACATTGTCTGTTCTCTAGTATTATTTCCACTGCTAAAACTGCATTTATTTCTGATATTAAACCATTTGAAAGGACTTTAACATATGACTTTCTTTTTCAGTTCTTTAGTGGTATAATTTCTGAGGAGGAAAGGTCTGTGGAAACTATAGAAGGACTAGCTTAGTTTAATCTATAAAAAGATTGATTGGCTAGATTATGACTGTGGTAGCAGAGTATGAAAGAGGGACAGGAAGCTGTCTCCTTGGATTAGAAATAAAACACCCTGGAAACAGCTATTTATGCCCTCTTCAAAACTATCATATATTCTCTCTGTCTCTGTCTCTCTCTCTCTGTCTCTGTGTCTCTGTTTCTGTCTCTGTCTCTCTGTCTCTGTGTCTCTCTATGTTTCTGTCTCTGTCTCTCTCCATATATTTTTTGGAGTTCTGGATCACATAAGTTGTAGATGGGAGAAAAATATGGTTATTTCTGTGGAAGACTGAGAAGAAATGAGGATCTCATGGGATCTGACAACACTAATGAACTGGGAATCTATATTGTTTTTAAAAAGTCAGCATGTGTATTATAGATCTGGATTATGAAAACAGGGCTAGGGGTAGAGAAGGAGCCTGTAGATCACAGACTAAAGTCCTTGAGAAATGATCCAAGATTATTTGCAGCCTAGATAACTGAGATAAGAGTCTAGATTGAGTGATAGAGGATTATAAGCAATAGTGTCAAATGAACAATCTGGAACTATCAATGAGAAATGAAGATTCTGCTTATGCTTCCTTTTGACCCAGTGTGTCAGAGGATGTGTGAGAAGGATCAGCCATGACAATGGAAGATAAGTAATGTTTTCCAGAGAAAGAGCTCTTCTTATTAGCATCAAAAGGTGGAAAGTATATGAGGTAATTTATTAGGAAGGGGGATTTAAGAGAACACAGTGGAATGGAGGATAGAGCTATGGAGAGATAGGGCTGTGATGAACAGGAATGAATAGGAGGAGGAGCAGACTAAAGTAATTTTCATCTAGGTATACATCAACTCTGAATCACAGAAATAGGTTAAGGAGTTGGAAATTTGCTAGTTCTAACTGTTCATCAATTAAGCCCCTTCCCCCCACTTTTTTTTTTGGCTCAGGCAATTGGGGTTAAGTGACTTGCCCAAGGTCACACAGCCAGGAAAGTGTTAAATGTCTGAGGCCAGATTTGAACTCAGGTCCTCCTGACTTCAGAGCTGATCTCTATCCACTGCACTACTTGGCTGTCCCCCCTTCCCCCTTTTTCCTCAGAGTTTTGTAATGAAATAGGAAAGAATCAATGCAAGGGCAGCATCATTTTTCAAAAATGTTTACTTCAAATAGAGGGGAATTGAAGAGAGTGGGTGAAACTGGTAAGGAGTTCTGTTTCAGCATCAGATCTATAAAGAATAGATATATCTAGAGAAATGCAAATTAAGACAACTCCCAGGTACCACTACACACCTCTCAGATGAGCTAAGATGACAGAAAAAGAGAATGATAAATGTTGGAGGCAATGTAGGAAAACTGGGACACTAAGACATTGTTAGTGGAGTTGTTAACTCATCCAATCATTCTGGAAAGCAATTTGGAATTATGTCCAAAGGGCTATCAAACTGTGCATACTCTTTGATCTACCAGTGTCTCTACTGGGTCTGTATCCCAAAGAGATCTTAAAGGAAGGAAAGGGCCCCACATGGGCAAAGATGTTTATAGCAGCCTTTTTTGTAGTGGCAAAGACCTGGAATGGAAGTCTGTCAGTTGAGGAATGGCTGAATAAATTATGGTATATGAATGTTATGGAATATTATTGTTCTGTGAGAAACAACCAGCAGGACGATTTCAGAGAGGCCTGGAGAGACTTGCATGAACTGATGCCGAGTGAAATGAGCAGAATTAGGAGAACATTATATACAGCAACAAGACTATATGATGATTAATTCTGATGAACTTGGCTCTTTTCTACAGCAAGGTGATTCAGGCCAATTCCAGTAGACTTGTGATAGAGCCATCAACAGTCAGATTGTGGGAACTGAGTCTGGATCACAACATAGCACTTCTACATTTGTTGTTGCTGTTTGCTCTGTTTTTTTCTTTCTCATTTATTTTTCTTATTGATCTGATTTTTCTTGTGCAGCAAGGTAATTGTGGGAATATCTATAGAAGAATTGCCCATGTTTAATATACATTGGATTACTTGCTGTCTATAGGAGGGGAATGGGAAGAAGGGAGGGAGAAAATTTTGGAACACAAGATTTTTCAAGGGTGAATGTTGAAAACTATTTTTTACATGTATTTTGAAAATAAAAAGCTATTATTAAAACTATTAAAGATCACAGTAAAGAAAAATAGAAGAGAAAGAGATCATGTACCTCTCACAGGGCAAAAATAAAAGACAGGTAATTTTAAAAGAAAAAAAAAGAATAGCTCTGCAAATTCAGCACTAGACCCATAGTTTCACCCCAGATTGTCAATAGATGAGACAATCTAGAAGTCATGCCATACATGAAGCATATACTAATGATCCATGTGTGGTCAGCAGAAAAAGAACTAAATTTTCATTTCATATCAGAGCATAGTGGATTTTATGCTAAAAAAATCACTGGTTAATAAAAATACTAAATTTGCAGAATGAAAATGGGTCAGCCTCAAGGCTCCATCCCGACCTATAATTTTTAAGGGGAAAATTGAGGGGTTAAATTAGACATTAATAATAGGTGCTTACAAGTGAGTGCTGTTGAATTTGGTGAGTATCACAGGATATGGTAATAAAGTAAGCATACTTTTATAACTGTGGAACCTACCAATGTCTATATGTATTGGGAGTTCCTCTTTGAAGTAAACTCTCCTGTATTAATGTTTGTGCTTTACAGACCTCTCTACCCTAACCTAAAGATTACATCTAATAATAATCTCCCTTAGACTTATTTAGTACCTTATAGTTTATAAAATCTTTTCACATCCTTTGTTTCATTTAACCTCTACAACAGTATAGTGAGCTATATAAGGCAGGCATTAATTTTCCCATTTTGCAATTAGAAAACTGAAGTTCACCTCAAAGATGTCTCTAAGACAGACAAATGTCTGAGAGAGACTTAGATAAACTAAGTGCTTGTAAGGGGGAATTATTGGAATAAGAATACAATCTTCTTACTTCCTAGAAATGTATTCTTTCAAATTCTTTTTTCCTCCCATCTCTAACTAAAACAAAAGAAAACAAAATGATTCTATTTATTCTTTATTTAGCAAGCTTTCTATGACACAGCTATATGGTCTTCAGCTGTCAATAGCCCCTCCTTGTAGGGGCTTTTTGCTGGAATAGCTGGAAAATAGCCTTTTGCTAGAATCCTAAAATCTCATTTTTTCTGTTGTAAATTTATGTATGCACTTGTATCCTGTATTAGAATGTAGACTCCTTGAGGGTAGGGATTGCTTTGTGCATTACATTTGTCTTTTCAGGGGTTTCTTAATTCATATACCTTTGGTCTATGGCAATCCTAAATTTCTCTATTAGTACTTATCCACTCACAGATACAATACTTTTATTTTGGCCCTGGGGTTTCTATTACAGTTCCTCAAATTGCTTCCCTTTTAGGTTGTCATTAACACTGGATGTTGCAGAAACTGCTGAGTGGCACAGTAAAATGTAGGACCTAGAGTCAGGAAAACCTGAATTATAATCCATCTGCAGGCATTTAAAAGCTTTGTGACCCTGGGCTAACTACTTAAAGTATACTTATCTCAATTGCTCATCTGTAAAAGGGGTATAATAATAGTATCTATCCTCCAGGGATGTTGTAAAGATAAAATTAAGTATCACAAAATGCTAGTAGTTATTGTTGTTATTGGTATTTTCATTGGATTAGAATTTATTTCATTTGGGTTATGGTTTTATCCCCCTGCTTAGATTTGACCCTTATCACTAACACAGTCACCATTGATTCAGATCTTTTCCAAACTCAATCATACTCACTCAGCATTGTTCTAATCTCTTTGGAGCATAAAATCCAATCAAAAGTTTAAAGCTATGGTATTAATACCTGATATGAATACTTTTTATCACTGCTTTAGAAGATGGATTGAACCTTCTTCTCACTTCAACACAAAGCCTATTGCATTCCATTTCACTAAAATTGTTGATTAATTGGATTAACGATGATATTAGAATAAAAATTAGGAGAGAAACCCAAACCATTTTAATAGTATCATATATAAATGTTTGTCAAACCACAATCATGATTTGTGATTGGGAGACTGGGAAAGCATTTGAATACTAGATAAGGTTTTAATATTAGTTAACATCTCAAGGCTGATCAAATTTACAGATTCTTTTCCTGAAGGAGAACTTTGTATGGAAATGTCCAATGTCAAAGTAATAACATCTCATTTAAACATGGAACTGTACAAAACAATTTTTGAGGACAAATTTCGATGCAGTTAGTTGGAATTTTGATAATGTCATTATGCATGTAAGACCTAAAGAAATAAGGCAACAACCATGCTGTAATTAAGTTGGACAAATCTTGTGTTTTCAAAACTAGTGCTCATTCTACTATCCAAGGCCTTTAATAAGCCATCGTTGAACAACTATTTAATACAATATACAGGATAGTAAGGAACTGAGTGCTAGAATGCATAGTGTAAATCATAATATTATACAGTTAGAGCTAATGGAATTTTGGGGATCATCAACTCTAGTCCCCTTGTTTTTCTGATATGGAAACCAAGTCTCAGAGGAGTGATTTGCCTAAAATCTCATGAGTAATATAGGACAAAACCAGAATTTGAACCCTTATTCCCTGACTTCAAATATAGAGGTTTCGGGGTAGCTAAGTGGCACAGTGGATAGAACACCAGCCCTGAAATCAGGAGGACCTGAATTCAAATCTGGTCTCAGACACTTAACATTCCCTAGCTGTGTGATCCTGGGCAAGTCACTTAACCCCAATTGCCTCAGCAAATAAATAAATAATTAAATATAGATGTTTCTATTACATCATGTGTCTTGTAACTCTGGTTTCTAGCATTGGATCTGTCATACTAAGTATTTGATTGTGAATAGTAATAGATTGTGACTACTTGTGAAATAGTCAAAGTGCCATTGAGCTCTTTGAGTCTTGGTTTCTCTATGTACAAAATGAGGAGTTGGAAATAAGTAGTTCATCCAGCCTTGACATCCTATGAATCTCTACTAGTTTCTTCTATCAATTTCTATGTGGCTAAGTTTGGCTGTTCTGCCTAGGAAGTGATGGTTTGGGTAATCAAAAATAAAAATAGAAAAGAGATTTTTTTAAAAAATTGGTAAAAAAAAAAAAAAAAAAGTTTCTCCCAGTTTAAACAGGTCTTCCCTCCCCATCCTCTTCCCTATCACCACAAAGCATATCTCATTGCCTTGGCCCACACATGTGACAGTGATAAAAAGGCCTGTGCTGGGAACAATATAGTGAGTAATAAATCAAGATTGGGAGGGGAAAACTTACAGGATGGGGGGGGGGCTGAAATTGTGAATAATCAATGCAACAGATTCCAAAGTAACATAGCAAAACATCTTATTTAACATGCTTAATAAAGCTGGTGAAGAGAAGGCAGCAGGAATGTTCAATCAGACCCTTTAGGTTTTAGGGGAGCCTTGTAGAGGCCTCCATAGAATGAAAAAAGGGATAGGGACTATTACCAAAGTACCTCACAAGCTCCTACCCTTTCTGGGCTCCTAATCAGGTTTTTTCCTCAGGCACATTTTGCTATCTGTAGTGTCATGCTAGTAAAGAGAACAACTGCTTAAGGGAACACAAAACTATGGGTAATTCCAGGAACCTGGTATGTCATACTGTATAATAATGGTCACCACCGTTCACTCCGAATCAGCAAATATAAAGAAATCATTAAAAGCTAGGATCTGGAGCCATGATGATGAGTAAGCAGGAAATCACTGTAACCCTCCCATGTTCACTTAAGGTAACCTTAAAACAGCACCCCAAGACAGGTCCTTGAGCAGCATGAAGGATAAAATGAAACCAGCTTTTAGCCCAGAAATTTGGAGGATCTACAGAGGGCTTCCATCTTTCTCAGGGAAGGTGGGATAAGAGGTGCATGAAGCTTCCTGGAGAGCCAACAGCAACATCTACCTCAGCAAACCAGCAGGTCCTGAGCCCTCATGAGATGAAGTAAGCAAAAACCAACCCCTGGGGCAAACTCAGCTTCTTCTCTATGCCTTGGCAATGCCAGGGGAGTTGGCATATTCCAGCCTTGGGAATCAACATATGCTTCAAGGTAACTCAGCCAAACAGGTATCCATCCTCCAGAGGCCAGCATGGCCCCTGGCAAAGAGGCATTCTTTAACAACTAGACCTCCACAGGCCTCAGTCAAGCTAATGGCTGCTTGTTTGTCTGTGTGTCTCAGCACCTGACAGACACTGCCATTAGGATTCTATCTCAGCACCAGGTAAGGTGCCAGACCCCTACATCCTCCAGGATCACCACCCAAACAACTATCCCAACTTCTCAGCTAGTACCAGATGCAAGATGTGCATCAAGGCAACAGCAGAGAAACATCTAGGGCCTGTAGACACTGGCAGGAGGAGGCTGAGGCAGTAATTACTTCCACTCTGGCATTAGAGATCAAATATAAAAGAAAGGGACAAGGTGAGAAAGAGAGAGAGAGAGAGAGAAATAGGGGGGGG
>JAJPUD010031845.1:0-12276 GCA_023553655.1 Myrmecobius fasciatus | reverse complement strand
TTTTTCCATTCAGTTAATAATGAAGGCTCTTTATTTTTCATTACTTTAAAAAAAATTTTAAGAAACCGAATAAGAAAAAAGAAATACAAACAAAATAAAACAAAAGGGAACAGTGTCATTTTTCCAGCAGAACAGCAGGGAGCATTCAAAATCTATACAAAAAATTACCAGGTTAAAAGGTAAAGAAAATGTATACACACACATATTAATAGAAGAAATTATAGTCATAAATGTCCATCTTTGCTTCACGTTCTTGTAAATTGTTCTTTTGTTCTCTGCTGTGAGCCTTTTTATCTTTTTTCTGTTTACCCCTTTCATTTCTCCAATCACCCTCAAGCAGGGTATAATTAAGAAAAGATATATTTATACTTTATTAAATTATATATTTAATAGGGACCTTAAATCAATAAACATTTTAATATACACAGAACATGATCAAGAAACATGAATTTTCATTACACATAGTATATCGCCTTAATAGTAACTAGGCATGAGTCATACAGAATCTCAGTGGGTTACATATCACAAAAGGCCATTTTTTTTCCCTGTTGCCAAAGAACTAAGAATCAAAAACACCCAACCTGTGATGAAAATCCACTTTTCCTTGCCTGGGTGGTTAATTTAGATTCATAAAATATTTTTACCACAGAATCAGAAATGATAGTTTTTTTAATGATTGAAATTCATTTACACTCAGAGAAATCATACTTACTTCACCACTGGGATTTTCCATTGAAAAAGATCACTATGTTTTCCACAGATTTTATCTAGCAAAAAGAAGTAAGATCAAAATAAATCATTTCACGTTATCAATAAGTTCAACAAAAGAAAACAAACAAACAATAATAAGAAGTTTTACAACCATACTCAAACGGTTCAAGAGTAAATAATTCCAGTACTCCACAAACTGAAAACAATGGAACAAATACTGCCTACGGGGAATCAAATAAAGTGACATTTTCAAATCTAAGAATAATACTTATTGAAATAACTCTAACATGGTTGAGGAAAAGGAAAAAAAAAACTCAATGAGGCGGAATCTAAGCAGAAAACGACATAAAATAACACACTGAAAATAAAAGAAAACTCTTCAAGAAAGCATAAAAAGGCCTTATGTTTACTAATTAATGAAATGAAACGAGTATAAGTGAAAAGTAAAAGTAAGAAACAAGTCCTTAAAAAGAGAAATATTTACCCCAGGAGTGGGAGCTAAGGAGACACCATCTCACTTTTTACAAGATGGAACTAGGCCATCTAGCAACCGGAATGGGAAAAGGTGACTGGACAGTGAGTAAGCCAATCATGGAGACAGGAAACTAAAAGGTGTCTAGAACTAAGAGATTCTAGAACCCACATCACAACTCCAGGAGTAGGCATTACCATAGAAACCGGGTTCTGCTTCCTCTTCGCTCTGCCCCACTCCCTTTCTCAGTAGCTCTCCTTTTTCTGATTCCCTCATAATTTTGTCTTCTACTTCTCTCCTTGTGTCCTCTCCTTTTCTTGCCTCTCACCCTTTCCCCCTATTTCACCCCTTCTTCTTTTTCATCCTCTCTCCTTTTTTTGCCATTATTTTACTACTGTGACATTTTATAACTTTGGTCAAAAGCCTCAATGATGAATATGGTTTTGCACGTATTTAACCCCCATCAGGTTATTTTTTGTTTAGGGAGGAGAGAGTGTGGGAGGGAGTCAGAAAAATTTGGAACTTGCAAAAGTGAATGTTGAAAAGGATCACTGCATATATTTGGAAAATTTAAATATTATAATAAAAAATAAATTTGATTTTAAAAATCACCATTCAACCTTTACTCCAAATATTCAAATCATTGCTAAATTTATTTCCATATCATCTCTTCTTTATCACAAACACAGCTGACCATGGCAGTATATTTATACTTCCTTCATCTTTCTCTCTTCTTCACTGCTGCCAAATTATCTTTTTCTAGAGCATGGCCAGTCATTTTCTATCATTCCCTTTACCAAAAAGTTATATTTTCCTCCTCCTACTGATAGGAAGCTATTTAAAGGTCTCCACAACTCCGACTAGGTACCTATTATAAATAAGTATAGGTGATCACAATTACAATGGAATATTGTACTAGAAATGTGACTTATATCAATAACTTCATAGAAAAGAAATGTAAAAAATATCAGCAGAGAGACATGCCATAGTGGAGCCTTGAAGATCTGGCCACTCTCCCTTTCCAAAGAATCACAAAACTCCAGATGGCTTATCTCAAATGCCTGGGCATCTCTTTCCCTAGACTCGCCATCTCCTGACCCCCGTCCTGTCAGAACTGAATTATGATCGTTTCCTGAAATTATCGTTCTCCACTCACCCAGGGTCTGCCGTGCCTTGACTTTGGTTCCCTGATAGCTGGAGCTCTATAAGTCTCAGAATCAATAGCTCAAAGCTGGATGCTTTGAGACAAGAGTCCCACTCAGCTGGCTGGCTTTGGCTAGTCCAAATTCTCCACTATTAATGTATTAAAAACCTAATCACAGTCTTGCTTCAGTTTCACTTGGATTACAGTAGATGATATGATTGTTTACTCAGAGAACACGAAAGCATCAACTAAAAACTTAAATGGAACGCAAAAACTACAAGAAGACAGGAGGGTATGAGTAACCCAAGCAATTTATCCATATTCTGTAAATTATCAAAGATATGTATACTCCCATCATTCTGTTGTTGCATACTTATGCAAAATGATGGATAAGCTTCATACATTTCACAAAACAACAAATTTTGGAACTGGAAGACATCTCATCATACATTTTCTTAATTCATTTCTGCCTCATTTTTCTCATCTGTAAAATGAGGTGGAAAAGGAAACAGTAAACAAAGTATCCTTGTCATAAAAGCCTCAAATGTGGTCATGAAGAGTCAGACACAACTAAAATGACAAAAAAGTAAAATAAGGTGGACAGAAATATTTGGAACAATAATCAGGATGAAGGAACAGAAAGAGATGGACCATTAGTGTGAGAAAGAGAAGGCCAGCTGGGGAAGGAAAGCAAGTATAGTTAGAATGGAAAATGTTACAGAGCATTAAAAGTCAAAATAATGGGTTTATATTTTATGCTAGAGACTAAGTAGGTATAGGAATAACAGAGGTAAATCAATTATTAAGTAAAATTTGTAGCAACAAAGAGGTGGAGGATTTGAATTTGAGTAGGTAAAAGTAAATATAGATGATTGCTCAATAGTTATAAAAAGATATGTGAAAAGTTATGACAGAAATGAGGTATCAAGGTTCTGCACTGTTAAGCTAGTTAAAAATGAAAATGAGGTGACCACAAGAGAATGGAAAGATATAAAAACAAGGATGGGTAATGCATTAAAGACGGGGCATAATAAGACAAATGGAAAGGAACAGCAGACTCCCAAGAAAGAAAACCCCATAGAAGTCATATGATTATCTTCACAGAAGTTAGAGCAAGACCTCATAGGACCATTTCCTTTAAAAAAATATTAAAGATTTTAAGAATAAATGGAGTTTACATTAAAGTGATAAATAGTATTTATAGGTATCATCAGCAAGGATGATCTCCAATGGAGAAAAACTATGAGCTTTCTCAATGCAATTATAAGTATAATTATAATACAATCATCTCTTGGCCCCATCCCTTCTCAGGTTAATGACTTCCTTCCTGTCTATACCTCTCCCTTGAAGTCAGATCTGGGGACAAATTCACATCATTTTAAAATTGCTGTACCAAGATTTTTGCCCAACTTTCCACTTACAGAAAGCGAGAACTGACTTTAGTTGGTAAAAAAACAGATGGCCTAAATCCAAAGCAGTTGGGCAGAATTTTGATAGAAGATCAATACCTCACACCACATATCAAATTAAATTATGAGATGATACATCAATTAGCTACAACAAATAAGATAATATAGAGATAGCTGATGAAAATTATAAATAAGATATAACGATAATATTTAATAATTACTTTTCCTTAGTTCCACAACTCATTAATTTATTCATTCAATAACTCTAGATTAATTCCTAAAAAAGCAATCAACAAGGCTAACTATATCATAGAGCTAGGTTCTGGAGATGCAAATGATGCAAACTGTGATCTTTGGGATGGGTGGTCCTTGAATGGAACAGTACAGGGGCTTGGCCAGAATCCCAAAGTTAGGCATCCAAATTCTGCAGAAACCAGCCAGGTCCAAACAAGTGCGTAGCTTTTTGTCTGAAGCAGGGTCTGGAAGGCATAAAATGGTCTGTTTGCTCTCCTTGGTTAGGGAGTGAGAAGTGAAGGTAAGATTGTGGCCCAGATATTTGACTGATGGACAGACAGTGTGGGCTCTGGGTAAGGAGACCCTGCAGCCTCTTGAGGCTAGAAAATTTAGGGTTTTTATGGTTGCATTTAGGGAATCCTCTGGGGTGGGACTGCAGATCCAAATACCATCCACATATGGGATGAGATTGCTTTTAAGCAGCTTCAACTCCCTTAAATCTTTAGCCAGGGCTTGTCCAAATATGTAGGGGCTATCTCTGAATCCCTGGGGCAAAAATGTCTAAGTCAGTTGGACAAGCAAGGGAGGGAACATTTACTTCTAACAGCCGCTTAGGCATTAGCAGGACCCTTGGGATTGGGGAGTCTGGAAGGGGCACAAGAGGCATGCGCACTTTCAGGGGCTCTCATCCTGGAACATCCTCACATTGAGAAGGAGACTTAAATTTAACAGTGGTGGGAGGTGCAGTCACTGTGATGTCCTTGTGGGGAGGTGCTAGTCTCCTTCCAGAGCAGAGTGAGAAGGGAAGAAGGAGGGGAGGGAGCTTGGTGATATCAGGTCCAGAGCACTGGGAGCACTGCCCTAATGATTTTTCTGGGTGCCCATCATTCAACCTGGTTTGGGGAGGGGGCCATAGTTCATCTTCCTCCTAGCAGTGAGCCCAGCGTTGACCATGGTACTAGATCCCTGAAGCCCGGCTGCTGGGGTTGGAGGTGAGGGGCTGCAGCTAAAGTCACCTTGGGGTGTTTGAGGGACGGTCCCTTTACGGAAACTAGGAGGGGAGGACACAGAGGGAAAGGAGGAGGTCGCGGTAAGGACAGATGACTCTTGAGAGTTTCAGGCAGAGCTGTACCTGCGGTGGTATTTGGGCTACTCTCCTTATGGCAATAGAAAACAAAAGCTGGACAGAGTACCAGCCAAGGTGGGCTTCCCAATCATCAGACTCTCTTAGCATGCCCTGGAGACACTTGACACTCTTGTTTCACCCAAGAAGACTTCTTTTGGGAAAACAGAGAAGGGATTCTTAGCAAAATACAAGAACTTGCTGAGAGATTTTACCCAGGAGCTGCCTCCTGATTCTGTTACCCCATCAGGGTTTTCCTAGGGATATCACCTCCTTCGAAAGGGGTTCAGTTGGTTTCCTCAAAAGGCATCAATAAACATTCTTCAGTAAGTGGCTAAGTACCTATGGGTATCCAAAGGCCAGAGTACACAGAGTAAACATGGGAGTATATACACAAGTATCTCCATTGTTATCTGAACCCTTGTGTCAGCACTGGGGATCCTTGCCAATGGCAGAGATTGCCAAGATGAGGCATGGAAGTTTACCCTCTGTAGTTTGCTTGCAAATACTTTACAGTAGAGGCTCTGAGAAACTTTCCTGGAACATGGAGACCTGAGGTTGCTTAGTACCCCCAATTAATACAGGCAAAAGGTGGTGGAGGGTCTACAGACAGTCCAAATACTGTCTCCCAGATCACCCTTTCCCGAAGAAGCTGGGGAGACCAATGGTTATCTTCTGCTGAAGTTCACTAGCCGGTGAAATCCGAGGAATGGGCACCAACCAAGCCCAGAGGCTGTGCTCCAGGCAAAGTGGAAATGCAGCCACTCACAAGGACAACACTTGGAAGGAAAATGTACAAGAAAAGGGCTGGTCTCATCTAGGAAGGATATTTGTTAAATAACTAGGGCATTTTGACCCAAACTTTACCAGTATCAAATCAGGAAAGCACAAAGCCCAAAGAAAAATTATCCTTGACTACCAAAAAAAACCAGACAGTGAGGGAGACTTCAGATAGATCTTTGTATCAGCAATAGAGCTGGAACTCCAATCTGGCTCCTCCAACTCCATGTCCTAGTGTTCTAGCCACTGGACCATAGCCTCCACTCTGTGCCAAACCCTTCCTTCAAATATCTTATATGTGTGCTCCATCTGCTGCTCCAATTCCCTCTTCATCCAGTCTTTACCTCAAACCACCAAATGGGTCCAGAGGATCATAGAATTAAATGTCCAGTTCAAAGCACCCTCAGAATCCACCTTTTCCAATTCCCTTATGCTACAGAAGGAAATGAAGCCCAGGGAGGAAAAGGGACTTGCCTTATATCTCATTTAGGCTCAGAGATCTGGAAGCAACCTTCAAAGTCAATTAGTTGAAACTTCTTTTACAGAGGAAAAAACTGGAGGCTTAAGTGGTGATGGGAAATGTGTGAGGTCAGATACCCAAGGAGTGTCCACAGCTAGTAAGGTAGGATCTAAACCCTGATTTTCCTGTCTCAGAATTCCGTCTTGTGTCCATGAGATTGTATTCCATATTAACCTCCTATCTCAACCTGCCGTCTCACTAGAGTACTCTCATCTATAGAACACTGGAAGGATAAGAGGTAAATTTATTATTATTATTATTAATTTTAAAGGTCATTTCCCAAAAGAATCCGATTTCTTTTCATGAATATTCAAAAACGAATTAATTGTCAGGCATTCTGGTCATTTCCTATTCTTTTTGCAATGTGAGAAGTCCTTTTTTCGAGTCTTTGCATGTGCTGAAATGAGTTTTCAAAGAATTACACAACACCTATGCTTAGATGAGATATTATCAGAGATAAATAAATATCACTTCAGCACCAAAGGCCCTGGACAGCTCTGCTAGGCCTGCTCTCGGTAAGCCACCTACTCTAGTAACTCTCCCCTATGCATCAGGGGGACCTTCTGGAGCCAAGGCAGCACAACCACACGCCTCTGGGTGGTTCAATGGAGAGAACGATGGACCTGGAAGGAGGAGGGCTCATCTTCAGGGGTTCAAATCTGGCCTCAGACACTTATTAGTTGTATAAATACAGGGAAAATCATTTAACATTTTCTGTCTTAGTTCCTCATCTATAAAATAAATTGGAGAAGTAAATGGTAAACCACTATTATATCTTTGCCAGGAAAACCTTGAATGGGATTACAAAAAGTAGGACACAACTGAAAAATGACAAAACAATGGTCAGATGCCCCCAGAGCTACACTGATCATCTGTCATCCCCACAGAAAACATGGTATTGTGTTTCATCATTGCAGAAAAAGGACAGATTCTCTACAAAAGGGAACTCACTTCTCTGAAAATGGCCTTCTTCCTATAGCTACTGTGCTACGTTAAAAGAATAACAAAAGGCATGGCCCAAATGCTATTTCATTTCCATTTCCTAATCTGAAAATGTTTGATAATGGATTGGTAAAGCACTGCTGCCAAATTGATCACAGAATTTTAAAATTTCAATTTCAAGTCTTGTGTGAGAGAACAAATGTCTACCAGTGTTTCATTACATGGGTTTGATCCATGCCTCTTTCTTTCCTACTAAAACAGAAATGAATTTACCCAAAAGTTGACAAGGCTACTCCTACAATCCCAAGGCAATCTTTTTATACTTTCATAATTAACTCACTCTTACACTCACCACAATGGCTCTTCAGAAACGTCTCATCATTCTTCAAAACTCCCATGGCTCCTTCTCACACCACCTCTCCTAATTCTCAGCTGAGAACCATGCCACCTATTTTACTGAAAATATAAAAGTCATTCCCTGAGAGCTCTCTCTTGTTCCCTTCACTTCCTCTCCCATCATTCAGACATCTTCTGCCACTGTCTCTTCTTCCACTCCATTTGACATATAGAGATGAGCTTCCTTCTTATTGAGGTAAATCCATCTCTACCCTTCAAGACCATTTTCTCCAGCAGATTGCTACCTCTTTCATCCAGTTCTCTTACTTCAATATCTCCCTGTGTACTGGCTGCTTCTCCCTGTTTGTAAACATGTTTATCTCTTCCCCACCCTTAAAAACATGCCGGCCTACATCCATTGATCCCTTCTGACCATCCTGTCATATGCTACCTCCTTTTTCGGATGAAACTGCTTGAAAAGACCATTTACAATCTTCACTTCAATTTGCTTTCTTCCCTCTTCTTATTCTCTATTGTCTACATTATGCCCTCATTTTCATCTTATGATTTATTTGTACATCAACTGTTTGTATCTTGCTTCCCCTAGTAGATAAGAGATCATCACGAAAAAAAGATTTTCTTTGGCTCTTCTTTTTCTTCCCAATTGCCTGGCGCTTCGTAGGCACTTTATAAATGCTTAATGAGTAAATAACTGACCCATCATACTTTTCTTCACCCTCAGTCTTTTTCTGACAATCGAACCACACAATCCAGGACCTCATCACTTAGTACAATTCTGTGCACATAGTTAAATACTCAACAAATGCTTTTTCATAAATGCATTCATTCATGGCTGGTAGAACACATATGTCCTGAAATTGACAGTGGATTTTGGGCTCTTAAATAATCAATAACCTCCACCAGTTGATCTCTAGAAAAAATGGAAAGGCAATGTCAAAAACATCAAGAAAAAGCAAGTCTGTTGCTAGAGGGTAGTGGGAGGGAAAGGAGGAAAAGTAAGGGACAAACTAATAGAAGGGAAAATAGAAGAATCAGGGGAAAGGAATAAAAACAGGGGGAGGGGAGCTAAAGGGTAGAGTATTGTTTGGGGGAGAGGGTCATCAAAAGCAAAGTACTGAGGATGGGGGGAAGGGAGAAAGGGGAAAGGAAAGGGGAGTATTGTTTGGGGGAGGGGTCATCAAAAGCAAAGTACTGAGGTGGGGGGAAGGGAGAAAGGGGAAAGGAAAGGGGAAAACATAACTTGGGTAAATAAGATGGCAGGAAATAAAGAATTAGTTATTCTAACTGTGAATGTGAATGGGATGAACTCTCCCATAAAGCGGAAGCGGATAGCAGACTGGATTAAAAACCAGAATCCCACAATATGTTGTCTACAAGAAACACATTTAAAACATAGTGACACATATAGGATGAAGGTAAACGGCTGGAGCAGAAAATATTATGCTTCAGGTGAACAAAAAAAAAAAAAAAGCAGGGGTAGCAATCCTTATCTCAGATCAAGTAAAAGCCAAGATAGATCTAATCAAAAGAGATAAGGAAGGAAACTATATTTTATTAAAGGGTACCATAGACAATGTAGCAATATCTATACTAAATATATATGCACCAAGTGCAATAGCACACAAATTCCTAGGGGAGAAATTAAGAGAGATGCAAGAAGAAATAGATAGCCAAACGATACTAGTGGGGGATCTCAACCTTGCTCTCTCAGAATTAGATAAATCAAACTACAAAATAAACAAGAAAGAAACTAGGGAGATAAACCAATTGTTAGAAAAGTTACGTATGATAGATCTATGGAGAAAGTTGAATGGAGAGAGTAGAGAGTTTACTTTTTTCTTAGCAGTCCATGGAACCTATACAAAAATTGACCATGTATTAGGGCATAAAAACCTTAAAATCAAATGCAGAAAGGCAGAAATAGTAAATGCATCCTTTTCAGATCATGATGCAATAAAAATCACATGCAATATAAGGCCAGGAGAAAATAACCCAAAAGGTAATTGGAAATTAAATAATCTAATCCTGAAGAATGAATGGGTGAAAGAGCAAATCATACACACAATCAATAATTTCCTCCAGGGGAATGACAATAAGGAGACACCGTACCAAAATTTGTGGGATACGGCCAAAGCGGTTTTAAGGGGCAATTTTATATCTCTAGATGCTTACTTGCATAAAATAGAGAAAGAAAAGATCAATGAATTGGGCTTATTATTAAAAAAAAACTAGAAAAAGAACAAATTAAAAACCCTCAATTAAATACCAAATTGGAAATTCTAAAAGTAAAAGGAGAAATTAATAAAATCGAAAATAAGAAAACTATTGAGTTAATAAATAAAACTAAGAGTTGGTTCTATGAAAAAACCAACAAAATAGATAAGCCTTTAGTTAATTTGATAAGAAAAAGGAAAGAGGAAAATCAAATTGTTAGTCTCAAGAATGATAAGGGAGAACTTTCCTCCAATGAAGAGGAAATTAAAGCAATAATTAGGAGTTACTTTGCCCAACTTTATGCCAGTAAGTTTGATAATCTGAATGAAATGGAGGAATATCTACAAAAATATAGATTGCCGAGGTTAACAGAAGAGGATATACATTATTTAAATAGTCCCATATTAGAAAAAGAAATAGAACAAGCCATTAACCAACTCCCTAAGAAAAAATCTCCAGGGCCAGATGGATTTACATGTGAATTCTACCAAACATTCAAAGAACAATTGATTCCAATACTACACAAACTATTTGAGAAATTAGGGACAGAAGGTATACTGCCAGAATCCTTCTATGAGACGGATATGGTGCTGATAGCTAAACCAGGTAGGGTAAAAACAGAGAAAGAAAACTATAGACCAATTTCCCTAATGAATATTGATGCAAAAATTTTAAATAAGATTTTAGCAATGAGATTAGAGAAAGTCATTCCCAGGATAGTACACTATGACCAAGTAGGATTTATACCAGGGATGCAGGGCTGGTTCAATATTAGGAAAACTATCAGCATAATTAATTATATTAATAATCAAACTAACAAAAACCATATGATTATCTCAATAGATGCAGAAAAAGCCTTTGACAAAATCCAACACCCTTTCCTATTAAAAACACTAGAGAGTATAGGAATAAATGGGCTTTTCCTTAAAATGATCAGTAGTATCTACTTAAAACCTTCAGCAAGCATTATATGTAATGGAGTCAAACTAGAACCATTCCCAATAAGATCAGGAGTGAAACAAGGCTGCCCACTGTCACCATTACCATTTAATATTGTATTAGAAATGTTACCTTCAGCAATAAGAGAAGAAAAAGAGATAAAAGGAATCAGAGTAGGTAACGAAGAAACCAAATGATCACTCTTTGCTGATGACATGATGGTATACTTAGAGAATCCTAGAGATTCAACTAAAAAACTACTATAAACAATTCACAACTTTGGCAAAGTTGCAGGATTCAAAATTAATCCACATAAATCATCAGAATTTTTACATATTACCAACAAAGTTCAGCAGCGGGAGATACAAAAAGAAATTCCATTCCAAATAGCAGATGATAGGATAAAATATTTGGGAATCTATCTGCCAAGGAAAAGTCAGAAAGTATGCGAACTAAATTACAAAACACTTTCCACAGAAAGAAAATCAGACCTAATCAATTGGGAAAATATTAAGTGCTCATGGGTAGGCAGAGCTAACATAATAAAAATGACAATACTACCCAAACTAATCTACTTATTTAGTGCCATACCAATCAAACTCCCAAGAAATTATTTTACAGATCTAGAAAAAATAGTAGCAAAGTTCATTTGGAAGAACAAAAGGTCAAGGATTTCAAGGGGATTAATGAAAAAAAAGGCAGATGAAGGTGGCCTTGCTCTACCAGATCTAAAACTATATTATCAAGCAGTGGTCATCAAAACCGTTTGGTACTGGATAAGAAATAGAGCAGTTGATCAGTGGCACAGGATAGGTTATCAGGACAACCTAGGCATTAACCTTAATAATCTAGTGTTCGATAAACCCAAAGACCACAGCTTTTGGGATAAATACTCTCTATTTGGCAAAAAACTGCTGGGAAAATTGGAAACTAGTGTGGAAGAAATTAGGGCTTGACCCATACCTAACACCACATACCAAGATAAGATCTAAATGGGTTCATGATCTAGATATAAAGAGGGACTTTGTAAGCAAGTGAGAGGAACGTAATATAGTTTATCTCTCAGACCTGTGGAGATGGAACAAATTTATGTCCAAAGAAGACTTGGAACTCGTAATTGAACACCAGATGGATAATTTTGACTATATTAAGTTAAAAAGTTTCTGTACAAACAAAACTAATGCAGACAAGATTAGGAGGGAAGCATCAAATTGGGAAATCATCTTTACATTTAATGGTTCTGACAAAGGCCTCATTTCTAAAATTTATAGAGAATTGTCTCATATATATAAGAATTCAAGCCACTCTTCAATAGATAAGTGGTCAAGGGATATGAACAGACAATTTTCAGATGATGAAATTAAAACCATCTCTAGTCATATGAAAAGTTGCTCCAAATCACTATTGATCAGAGAAATGCAAATTAAGACT